>QLOT01007845.1:0-13703 GCA_003313875.1 Russula aff. compacta | reverse complement strand
GAAGCACTTGGGCGACTTCAACATGTCCCCTGGGACGACGTCTAATGCAATGGACCCTGACCAGGCATGTCCTGGGCCCTTGCATCCGCGCCGCACTCGAGGAGCACCTAAGCAACTTCTGCATGTCTCCGGGATGACGCCTCATTGCAGTAGATTCCGTCCTTGAAGGTCCTCGACCTATGCATCCGCGCCACCATTGAGAAGTACCCGAGCGAGCTCCGTATGTCCTAGGAATGTTGCTAGATGCAATGGGCTCTGGCCTTGCTTGTCCTGAGCCCTTGCATCCGCGCCACCATCGAGGAGCACCTGAGTGAGTTCCACATGTCCATAGAACGATGCTAAATGCAATGGGCTCTGTCCTTGCTTGTCCTTAGCGTTCGCATCTGCGCCACCATCGAGGAGTACCTGAGTGAGTTCCACATGTCCATAGAGCAATGCTAGATGCAATTGGCTCTGTCCTTGCTTGTTATGGGCCCTCACATCCGCGCCGCCATTGAGAAGCGCCTGGGCGAGCTCCACATGTCCGTGGATCGATGCTAGATGCAATGGACTCTCTCCTTGGTTATCCTTGGCGCTCGCATCCGCACCACCATTGAGAAGTATCCGAGCGAGTTCCACATGTCCGTGGAACGATGCTAGATGCAATGGGCTCTGTCCTTGCTTGTTCTGGGCGCTCGCATCTGCGCCACCATTGAGAAGCACCAGAGCAAGTTCCACATGCCCCTGGAACGATGCTAGATGCAATGGGCTCTGTCCTTGCTTGTTCTGGGCGCTCGCATCTGCGCCACCATTGAGAAGCATCAGAGCGAGTTCCACATGCCCCTGGAAAGATGCTAGATGCAATGGGCTCTGTCCTTGCTTGTTCTGGGCGTTCGCATCTGCGCCACCATTGAGAAGCATCAGAGCGAGTTTCACATGCCCCTGGAACGATGCTAGATGCAATGGGCTACGTCCTTGCTTGTCCTGGGCCCCGGTATCTGCGCCACCCTCGAGAAGCACCCGAGTAAGTTCTATATGTCCCTTAGATAAGGCCAGATGCAATGGACTCTCTCCTTGATTATCCTGGGCGCACGCGTTCGCGTCACCATTGAGAAGCACCCGAACGAGTTCCACGTGTCCCTGGGATGATGCTAGATGCAATGGGCTGCGTCCTTGCCTGTCCTGGACGCTCGCATCTGCGCCACCCTCGAGAAGCACTTCAGCGAGTTCTATATATCCCATGGACGAGGCCAGATGCAATGGGCTGCATCCTTGCTTGGCCTGGGCGTTCGCATCCGCGCCGCCCCTGAGGAGCACCTGGACGAGCTCCACATGTCCCCGAAATGATGCCTGATGCAATGGAATTTGCCCGAAGGGGTCTTTGGTCCCCGGATCTGCGCCGCCCTCGAGAAGCGCCTGAACAACTTCCACATGCCCGCCGGACGATGCCTCGTGTAATGGACTCCGCCCATAGTGGTCCAGGATGCTCGCATCTACGCCCTTCTGAAGAAGCGCCAGAGCGACTTCTGCATGCCCCCGGGATGACGCTTGATGCAGTGGACTCTGTCCTTGCTTGTCTTGGACCCTTGGATTTGCGCCGCCCTCGAGAAGCACCCAAACTACTTCTGCATGTCCCCGTGAAGACGCTAGGTGCAATGGAGTCGAGTCGTCGTCAAGGTCCCGAGGGTCCACGTCTTTAGAGTACTCGATGACCAAAAACTCCATGATGGAGGAAAAGCCTAAATAAGCGGCATAATGGAGGGAAGTCCCTCTGGGTGGTAATGGCTTTTCAACTGGAATTATTCGCCTCAATGAGGGCAATTTTGGGTCATGTATCCAGAGCCAGATGGCAAAATGTGGTTTTCTCGGGTGAAATAGCTGTTTCATTCCATCTTCCAAGCTTCGTGACGTATTCTCGAACCGGGAATGCTCAGCCCGGTATTTGGCTGCATATTTGGCGAGAGGAAATTTCTTTAGGCCGTCCCTGGTGATGATTTTGTCCAGGTGTAGCAGAACGCCCAGAGAGGCTTGCGCGACGAGGGTATGAGCAGGTATCATAGAAACATGATAGCGGCGGCAAGTAATGTCACTTGTTTTGGCTAGGCGAGCCGACGTCAGGTATTCCTTCACCGAGAAGTGCGAAAATTGCACAACTGGCGAACCCTTAACATCGACAATGGTAATCAATGTGGAGCACATAGACAGCACGGCGTCTACTGGATCAGGAAGACGCCAACCCTCGTAGAATTTCGGAATTGATCCTGTCTTGAAATCGAATGCAAGAAACTCCGCAAGTTCATTCACACGGAGTGGGCGGGAAGCAACTGCAACACATTGGAACAGCCGGAGCGCATATTCCCAGCTCTTCTCATCTAGATCTTCTAACGTCCGTTGGTATGTGTCATCCAGGGTAGTCGGTAATTCGTCCAGGGAATGACGGATACGTCCAGGAAGGCAACGCCGGAGGGAGTCGAATTGGCAGTATACCCAACGAAACCTTCATGCAGGTATCAGCCAGCATTGTTGAATCGTGTTATCGGTCACTCACATCCCGTTAGCTTTTACCGAGAGCGTATCAATGACTAGCTGTTTGTCCTCTTTCCTCCACCTCTGCGTCATGGGATCTGAGTGCACAACCGAGTTGATATAGTCGAGGATGTCTTGTTTTTGTCCTTCTTCATCGTGAAGGGAAATCGAATAGAACTTCAACCGACCAAGGACAGTCGTAATATCAACTTCAGGGCGACTGGTTACACAGATATGCAGACTCGGGATACATAATTCAACAAGATCTTTCACGAGCATTAGAACCGTTTCGCGGGGAGACGGTGTGCCAAAGGCTTTGGGACACTCATCGAGTGCGTCTAGAACTAGGTAGAGTGGGGCTTGCCCTGGGAGACCGAGCATGTCCCTGAGACACACTGTGAGCGCGCCGTCACTGGGTTGTTGTGAGCCATCGCGGTGCGTCGAATAGAGATTGGAAAGGATATCGTAGTAAGCGTCGGACTGGTCACAAAGTTGGAAAAGTAAAGACGAGAGTAATCCGCGGAGGCGCTTCTTTTCGTCGTCCCTAAAATCGAAATAGTAAAATGCTTGTGTGGCGAATCCCAACTTGCGCATACACTCGATGTTCTCAATGATCGTAGAACTGCTGAGAACTGAGTGCCGAAATTGGATAGATCCGAAATTGGACGTACCAAATGATGCTCTTTCCACAACCCGCTATGAAATCGAGGTCAGCTGTGTGGGTGCAAGTTTAAGAACAGCAGGTACACACGTTTTCCGTGAATCCATAAAAGAGAACGAGGGGATGATCTCCATTCTGCGAAAATGTCGCCTTCAATAAACCACCTTGCTGTTCCATCATGATGAGTTGCACGTCCGATGTTGTGATTTTTCCATGGATCTGGGGGAGAGAGCCATCTTTGAACGTCGCGTCGCAGCTGGTCGCCTAGAGAGAAAGTCTTAGACTTTTTAGTCAATGGTGAAGACGAAGCAACAGACGTCTTGACTTATTCATGTCGCTCGTGATTCGCTGCATTAACTCTAGCACCGAGTCAGCCATAGTGCTGGCTTGACCTCACTTAAAACAGAACAGACCTAGGGCCTCCCGAATGCTGCCTGACGACGCCTGTCCATCTTAAGAGACATGTGTTTGCTAAAGCCCATGACAGACGATGTAGGAATCCCTCACCATTTATGACGTCTTTCAAATTCTGAACAAGCCCGTACACAACCTCGAGGGTCTGTGTGGCAGTCGTACGGGCCTCGTCAAGGGTCAACCTATCCAATCTATGCAGCACCGCCTCTACGTCATTATCTCCGAGAAGTTTCTTTCCAAATTTCCCTGCGTCTTGTTGAGCCAAGCGACCCATCGGCAAGGATGAACTCACTCAGTCGTCCCTGTTTGATCTGCTTCGTCGCCACGGCGAGCGTGGAGATCAACTGTACCAATATTTTGACAACTATTTCTGCTATCGGCATCGTGAGTGGGATTTTTGTGTAAATGTCGAGGCGCTTGAGAAAGTTTGAAATTGACTCGAGGAGATCGACAAGTGCATCGTAACTTGCGCTGACATCTTTAACCGTCTATACACTTGGAGGTCACAAGCGTTCGCCAATAAGATATACGGAGATATATACGGAAAGAAGGATTCCAATGGAAGTGTGTATTGTTTTCACAAGTGACACCGGCTGTAGAAAAACCGTCAAACAGAGGAATGCCGAACTCATGGAGGATTTGCGCGTACGAGACCGATATGCTCTCCAAGAGACGTGGGAGTGGAAAGCTTATGAAGGACTTGGACGGTAAGCTTGAGTAATGTTATGATTTTGTTGTTGCCTCCTCGGAATTCCCCGAAGGTCTGTGTTTGCTGCTGGATGAGTTCTGTGATGGACTCGGCCGAGTTACAGCGGTCGAGTTGGATGGCAAGTGGATGTCGGATGAGGTTTATTCCCGTTTGGTTTTCATATTCCAAGGCAGACTGAAAGAAGAATTCAAAGACAGAAGATTCCGAGTGGATATCCATATCCTAGATGGAAGACTATAGCAGAGTAACTGGTTGGATCTATGGAGGAGGAACGCAAATGAAGTGGTAGCGGGTTTATATGGGGGCTTGTACACTGCCTTTCATGCCGATATAGATAGCCGCCCAAACCAAACAGAGACATCGCCCAGGTGGCTTTCCCATGGGCAAGGATTTATGGATAATAGACGCCCGCAGTATTGAGGAACGGCACACGCGAGTGTGGTGGTGCCGTCCCGGGGGGATGTCAAAGACCTAGTTTAGTAGAGAGGAAAAGAGAGAGAGAAAGAGATGTGAGTAAACGTCTTGAAGCGAGCGCGAGCACGGACGCGTTCCGAGGTAACTCAACGCTCATACAAGATAGAGCAACAGGGGCGACACCGCGCTCCACGAGACTCTACATTCGCAGACAGGAAGTTGGGGTTCTAAGTACATTCAAGCCTGTGCCTACAAAGTACGGGCTGTATCGTATGAGAGCGAAGCGGTTAGTATCGGAGGCAATGAAGATAAACAGCACGAAACGGCGTAGGGTGTAAGGGGTTATGAGAGATTGAAACCACAAGTCCAGCAGATCCTGCAATCGAATTGGACGGCGGCGACGCGAGGCCAACAATAATGGGAAATGCTGTCTGCATAGAGCCACTCGTACAAAGAAGGAGTGGGATAGAAGCAGTTGGGATGGTGAATCATGAAAGGGAGGTAGGGAGAACCCATTTGGCCAGGCGGTGCGATGTGGACGGAGCGAGTGGCGAGGCCATGGTCGACTCGCGCGCGGCGCGTCGCGTCTGCGCGCCCAGTTAGCACGGTTTGGCGAGATCCAAGCACGGGGTAAGGGCGACTATCCTTACATTGGTGGGCTTCCCGCTGTAAGCGTATGCAGGCGAATTGTTCGACGGAAGTTGAAACGGACTAAAGTAGCAGGTGGCGCGAACATGAGAGATGGTTCAGCTGCCATTGTAGCGCCTGCGAAGATGGAGATGGACACTAGAGATGGAAAGCAAATCAACGATGTAAAGAGCAGGACGAAGCATGGGCGAGAGGAAGTTGAGAAGAGCAGGGTAAAGCGAGGTGAGGTGAGGTAAACAGACGGAGGCCAGGACGAGGGAAGGATGAACGGAGATAGAGAGCAAAACAAGGGGGTGGACGAGACGGTTACTAGGCGCATTGAACATGAATCTTGAAGGCACACTTGGGGGCACACAGGAGTTTCGAGGAAAGAGCGCGATGCGTAGGTGTCTCATATTACAAGCAGCCAACTGGTGCAGCTTTGATACATGCGACCATGGTACTTAAAATTGGCTGTTAGAGTCCGTATGGTAGCGTATCAAAGAAGTGTCAGTGCGAATGAACAAAGGCAAGTAGAGGTGATGGCAGGGAGATGAAAGGGAAGTCAACGCAATGAAAGGGAAGGGAGAGGAACCAAACGAATCGACTCAACAAACGAGAGATCCACGGGCAGTAGAGAAGCATCATGAGTTGAGTCTAGCGGGCAGCGAATCACGACGTGCAGGGAGGGTGCAAGACCTGGTCTTAAGATCAAAGGATGGCATACGAGGATTCGTGGGGAAAAGGGAAGAGATCACGGAGGGCAGTCAATGAAAAAGGGGATGGAAACGTAAGTTTGGCCGTGTCGTGGCAGGTCAGAGGTAGGGTAGCATTGACCAAGGTGTTGACGATGTGAGGCCCATAGGGTTGAACCAACGAGGGATACTGTAGGGGAAGGAAAGAAGGAGAAAAAGTTGTCAGGCGCAATCTAATGGCGCTCCGGTGCCCTACTGACAGGCTACTGTAAACCATCATGGCGATATAGGCCTCGCCTCCGAGTTCTCTTGAATCTATATATAAAACAGGAGAGCGCAGATTCCAACGCGTAGTCATGTTAGAAAACGCATATCGACCTTACATTCGATGGTTACGTATACGTGGTCGAGGCATTATAAGAAGACAAGAAAACGCACTTTCATAATTATCATCGCACAACCCAGGCATACACGAATGCCAATCCTACCCTTGTGAATTTGCTCCGCCTTATACGACGGTGTTGACATGGAGGTCCAACATTGATGAATCCCGAAGAAAGGATTGCGCCTCCGCGGGCGGGTATGAACACTACGAATGAGAGCGACCATGCTCGAACTCAGTCCTGGCAGGATTCAATTCTGTGCTAAAAAAGTACAGTATGGACACCTTTAGGGCTAGATGGGCTGGAGCTCGGGCGCGGGCGTTACTTGCCAAAAAAACACTTGACGCGCGTGATTACCTCAGCCACAAGTGGGGAAACGCTCAACCCGAGCGCTGGCGTTGCTACACGAATTGTATGTGCTGTCAATTTAGTCTGTCATAAAAGAATATAAAAGGCTTAGTAGGGTGCTAAAATAACGCGAAACTAACACGCTCCGCGCGAGCTCCATTCAACACCGACAACCCAAAAAACTGCAATGTGCTCAGGGCCCTCAATAACCACTTAAGAAGTATTGCAGCAGCCGAATGCGAACATCTCGAATACTCCGATACATGTAATTTCTCAGGTTGCATTTCTATGCATATGGTAGCAATATACAGTACTGGTAAAAGCGAAAGGCAATTGTTGCCGAAGAGGCCCTTAATTACTAGACGTTACCTCATGGTGGACCAGAAGCGAACGTTTATTCCATTCCTCGAGGCTTCTGGAGGGTCCGTACGCGAAAACTTTGCCTTCCTTCCGCCATATTCGCGTCTCTTTCCTGCCATCCACTGATCTATTGCGCTTCCTGACACCTGACATAAAGCGATCCGGCGAATACGTTATGAGGGTACTCAAGGATATCTACCTTGCCCACGGTAGTCTGCCCTTTAGCCATGAAGCTATCCCTCTGGAGCGTCATTGGACTCGCCTCTAGCATTACTGTTGTCCAGGCAGGCCGCGTACAACTCCCTGGTCTCGCTGTACCTCCCATCGCCGTCGCAGACTGTGCATCAGTTGTCCAGATCTTCAACGAGAGCTACAATGCGTACAGGTGCGCGCAGTGGATATCCAGTTTTAGTTATTGTTCTGGGCATGAGTTTATGATGGTCGTCATAGAAAGGTTGCTTTTGGTCATGATGAGGTGGCACCACTCAGCCAACAGTCCTTGGACCCTCTAAATGGATGGGGTGCTTCCATTATAGATGGGATGTCCACCATGGTGTGTTGCTTGTGCACTCCGTTGTCTTCTGTATATCTCTCAACTCACTACTCATCTCAGTACATCATGGGGCTGACAGTATGATCACTACCATCCATCCTTTCTTCAACGCTGAGTGATAGTTGTCATAAACCTAGGACTTCTTTAACGAAGCACTCAACTTCACACAAAACGTCAACTTTACAGAATCAAAGACCCCGGACCCCGTCAAGTAACTCCTATATCTCAACTGTATTTGACTTTCCTGACGTGTTACAGCCTGTTTGAGAGTACCATCCGTTACGTTGGGGGACTTATCAGCTCGTACGAACTCAGCGGAAAGAAACACTTCTTTTTAATCGAGAAAGCAAAGCAACTGGCTGACCGGTTGTCCCTCGCGTGGTCTCCAGTGAGTGTATTCGAGTGCGCTGATGAGTGACCTCAAGGTGAAGATGTTCTAGGGAAACGCGATCCCGTTCGGTTCCGTAAACTTCACAGCCAACGCGCCTATCATGCAAACGGTCTGTCCCCGTGGCACGGGTGTACAATAGCGTGATCTGATGTCTTTTTTGTGCAGGCAAGCATTGCTGGGGCAGGGACTGTGAGCTACGGTTTTGAACGGATCTCATACGCTCGGATGCTGATTTGCACATAGCTTTCCCTGGAATGGTCTCTCCTGAGCAACTATACGGGCAATGATACTTACAGACAGTTAGCAGTGGGATCCGTTCTCAAAATAGCGAGTAACGTAAGTATTCATGATCACCCCCTCAAATTGTGCCTCTTCTGAGTCCAACTCGTTTAGCCGATGCCTCTTCCAGGTGGGCCTCCACGAACCTTGCGAGGTTTCTGACTTAACCATGTGCAGGCCTTCCTAGTCAAGGAATAGACCCAGTCACTGGTAATCCCATTGGCGGATATGTGGTGCGTTGCCAGTGATCAGCTTCAAGGGAGAAGCTAGCTCAAGTTGGTCTTCAGACTTGGGGAGGAGGTTCAGATAGTTATTTTGAATATCTCATCAAGTACGCACGACTGTCAAACACACCGGATAATATTTTCGCGGATTCATGGTTAACTGCGGTCGACTCTTCAATCAAAACATTGATGAGGGTCAGTCTGAATGTGCCAACGTAATAGGATCGTTGTTGACACATGAGAAGACGTCAACTGTTGGGAATCACGTCTACCTCGCCGACTATGACGATCAGAAACAAATCCGTCATGTAGGGTCACATCTTGGATGCTTCTTGGCTGGAAATTGGATACTTGGTAATTCAGCGGATACTTGGTAGTCACCTCTTTTCAAAATTGAAACCAATTTACCAGGTGGAAAATTGACAAATAACGATACCATCGTCAACTTCGGTTTGCAATTGAATGATGCTTGCTGGAACACGTACGCGGGTGATATGTAGGTATTTTTATCGATCGCTGCGCAAGACCACCTGTACTGATCTCATTTCAGAACCGGCATCGGCCCCGAGGTGTTTGCGTATATTTCTGATGATGGGAATTTCACTGGGAATGGTAATCCCTCCGACGAGCAGCTGGCATTCTATGAAACGCATGGCTACTACGTCATCGCCCCTGATTACATCCAACGTCCTGAAGTGCTAGAGAGCAATTTCTATGCTTGGCGTGTAACAGGAAACGAGATGTACCTAGACCGCGCGCGTAAAGCTGTCGCCAGTTTCAACAAATATCTAAAAACTCCGACGGGCTTCGGTGGGATCTATGACGTGAACAATCCTGTGACTCCGAAAGTTGATGAAACGGAGAGTTTCTGGTTTGCTGAGGTGCTTAAATATCTGTAAGTGGTATATTCGCTGTCGAGTGTTGATCGCGAATGACTTCTGTGCTCGTAGATATCTCACATTCGACGATCCAAATCATATCAGCCTTGATGACTGTGAGTCTCGTTGGTTCAGAGGTCCAACGGAACGATGTTGACGATTAATCCTTCCTCAAAGACGTCTTCAACACAGAATCGCAACCATTCATGGCTCCGGAAGCCAAGGCTACTTATGGTAGTGGCAAACCTAACCCATCGACTGCTCATGAGTTCGTGTTACGCCCTGGAGCACTGCCTGCTATCAGAGCGCGGGGCTCGTGAACACTCTTCGAAGGTACTTCTATGGGTTTTCCATGTCACATTTGGTTCAGAATTGCGTGTTCATGTCTGCATATTTCGTGGGTTTGTCCCGTAGGTACCCGCCTACTAGGGCTCAAACTGGAAGCACAGGCCTGAGCATGGTAAAACGGGTCTAGTGAAATGTAGCCATGCGCATAGCACGCGCGGATCCAGTCGACCCCCCCCCAAATCGCATACCCCTATTTCTCTTTATTACTCTTTTATTGGACTGATTACTTACAGTTGCCACTGGACTACGTTAGATGCTAATTTTTCACACAAATCTTTTGCGCGCCCCGATCACCGGCGTGAGCTGTTACTTTACCCTTATCAGGTATACCTACGATGAGCTTGCCTCTTAGATTAAATAAATGCGAGTTATCGCGCGCCGTGATAATGCTCGGGTTCAATCTAGCAAGTGTAGCTATAAACCAACGGCGTGAGCCTAGATCTGCAGAAAAAACTCCAGTCATGATATGGATCGGGCTGGTGCTGCGCATCGCGGCGGACTCATCCGTTTGGCTTTTGTTGCTCCCCATGGCCCCACTTGTCTTTTCCTGAACAAAAACACCTGCCCGTCATTAACACATACACATTTATGATAAATCATGAGAAGCACGTGGGCTTTTACTATATGGAATTGTCCAAGACCATTCTCAAAAGTCAAGGTGCCGTCCACTCCTCATCAGCTTTGGCTTTCTTGTTGTTTACTTCACTCGCAGGACTGCACTCATAAGTAAAGAGCCTAAAGGCCCCCAGTTATCTCACATCATTCCTTCGGTGTCTCCCTCCGCTTCGAAGAGGACTCTTCTACCGGGTGTACTGTTCTCCTTTACCATCTTGCCGTCTGACCGGGTCAATCCTACACTGTCGCTTGTTCACTGATATACACATCATGCCCTGTACCGACCCCTCCACCCAAGATGGAGTATGTGTCCGTGGTCAAAGTAACCTTGCTCAGGACGTTGCGCGGATGCTACCCACGCCATCTCACTGAGATCCTCGAAAGTACGACGTCCCTAACCTCTATGCTTGACGTCCTGCGTTCTTCCTCAATTTGCCACATATTCATAATTGCACGCCGTGGCCTGCTTTGCTCATGACGAAGGAACTATGTGACGCGCCCTGGCCCATTTACGGTCTCGCTTCTGAGCCCATCACACCACCTCCAGTAGATACAGAGCCCTCCTGGCAACAATCTCACATTCTCCGTCTTCTTCCGCAGCCTTCTCCTACAGCCCCAGTGCGCCCTCTTCCCGCGGGTGCAAACACTACCCGCTTGACCAGCACTCACGCGGTAGCAGGGAGCACGACGCTTCGACTGCGTACCAGCCCTGTCGTTATGGCGCTAGGGCACCACGCGGACCTCCTGCCATACTACGATCCCTTACCACGCACGGGTTTCGAGCGTGTGCTGGACCCATGAAGCGTGAGTTACGCTGTGTCTACGTATCTAGGATGACCACGACGGTGATGGGCGCGGCGTGCTCGTAGTGACGATAATCAACGCATACACCGTCACAGATGTCATCCTAACGAATCCCTTCTACCATGGTTAAGGCCCCGGGGGTGGTAACTGTCCGAGGGGAGTACTCTGAAAACGTGGATCTGTAGAATGTGAGAAGGGGCTGAGCATTACGCGATATAACATCAGAAAAAGTCGCCCAAGACGTGGGAAAATGAAGACAGGACAATCTCGTTCAGAAAGTGTCGCGTTCCCGACCACTCCCTCCTATTACAACGACACAACTGTATGCTTGTGCACACACCCTTGGCAGCATCTGCGTAAGAATTTTGAGCGTGTCCATGTTACTGAGCGTGCCACAACGGCATAAGAGGCGGGGGCCAGCTCGATGCCCTGGGTGGGTCACTAATCTCGAGACGAGGGTTCATGGAGTCCCTGTGATAAAAATTTGCCTCACTTTCCGAATGGCATAACGTTTTAGGTCCCTGGACTAATGTGACTGAAATTACACTGGAATTCGACGAGAGAATTGCAAGGATGTACCTCAGGATGAGTATTTGCGCGTACTCGGCGTACGACTGAGATTCGACGCCATCGTCGAATACTCGAGGTCCGTGCTCACATGTTCTCACCGCACGGTATCCACTAACGGCACTGGCAGCATGCTGCGAAAATCCTCTATCAGGGCATCATAGAAGCCGAGCCACAGTGACGTCAAACTTGGCTTTGTGAGTGTTGTGCTTCTCTCCGATCATCCCTTTGTATTGCTCATGTGCACAGTTCTTCGAAGCTGGCAACTGAAGCCGGTTGGAAACCCTAGGATCTTCTGAGCACCCATACGGCTCATCACACCAAAGTAACAACACGTGCCTCGAAACAATCCGAGAACTCTTCGTTAGTTGGAAATGTTGCAAGACGTGCGATTACTCGATTGATGCTGAGATTTTCTCTCAACTGGAGAACAGAGAACGAAGGCAAAGAGCGCATGCCCGACAAATGAGACGTGCAGATATTGCCCGCCATTACGATTACCTCATTAAAAGAAAGAACCATCCTATCGTTTCTATTCTGGCCGAGTTTCGAGATCTTTCTACTATCAAACCGCTACAAGACAGAGATAATATGATGGTGATCCTTTCGGACACCACCTGTTCTCCCTTGACGAGGTTGGTTAAGACTCCACGGGGCCTGGAACCAGAACAAAAGGGGTCTGAGTTGATATGGGGAATTATCGACAACGACCTTAAGAAGGGGTCAACACCGCGCTTTCGACTCGATATTATGCCAACTGAACTAGAAAAACGCGTCAACACGGCTTCTTCATCACCCGAGTGGGTCACTGCCCGCTTCATTCTGCCCTCTGTGCAACAGTCCGTCAAAGAGTTGTGCTACTGCAGAATCAGTGGACGTTTGCGAGTTTTGCACGCACCAATGCAAACGCCAATCCAAGAAGGCGGCATGGAGAAGGAAGCGGAAGGCTGACCAGTTCAACTCTGATCAGAGAGTATATGAGAGGGCTGAGAATCGTAAGTAACACCTCCTTTGTCCACAGGCCGTCGATGTACTTTCTGAGGTAGTATCTCTACTTGGTATGAGAGCGGATATCCGAAAGACGATGGTTGAAATGTTATGGGCTTGGGGTCATCTTCCTCTATTGACCTATCATGTTGAGCTGGGCTTTCTATTGGCACGATGAGGTGCAATTTGGTCTTGCTCGCACGGCCAAGGCTTTTGCGTTGGTTAAACAACCAAATGATGCTGGAACTTTCACGAAGTACATCACTCGGACTAATGGGGCAAAGGACATGAGGGAGATGAAAGTCTTTGGATATCACCACTGCCAGTATGATGGAAACCCAGAGCCAGCGATCGCGCGGCCCACGCGGGAGAGTGATGATGATTGGCAGAAGGGGTTTTCCGTTCATCGCGAAAAAAAAGTGGGTCCTAAAATTTCTTCTTCCGTGAACAGGGAGTAGACGTACCTAATGCTATATTAGGACAAGATATTTCCCTTGGATGACGAGGACTTTCGACGTTGGCGCAGTTGCCAACTTGCCGGTAGAGAGTGAGCTCAATCAGAGATGGCCACTTTGGAAGAAGTCGAAAGACGCGACAGGCCTGGGAAAAGCCGCGGAAACTGTCACCCCAATTCGGAGTACGCCGTTTTACTCAATAATAGCCGTCTCGACACGGTTACTACTCATTTTCTAGAGAATTTGCGCTGTGAGTTTCACGTTTCGACAAAGCATAAGCGAAGAATGACATGATTTTTTTTTTTCTTTCAGGCTGTATTTCATAGTTGATGCTTCTTCCGCATGCGTGCTACCTTTATCGTGCTGAGTAGTGACGGACCATCAGGAAAACCCAAAAAAACCTTAAAATGGAATCCAAGTTTATTTCGGTTTTCCTGATATAAGATGACATCAATATAGGACCAACCATATATGTCATACTGGCAA
>QLOT01007844.1:0-15484 GCA_003313875.1 Russula aff. compacta | reverse complement strand
ACTCCTGGCCGGTTCCACAACTTACAGGAGCGCAAGCAGTTGAATGCTTACCCCAGGCCGGTTACAGCTGTCTTATGCTGGTGCCCCATGTAACTTCAATAAGTTGCGTGAAATCTGGTTGTCGCTTGATTTTGGTGGCTGTAATCTTGACCATTGTGAAGTGGTCCACGATAACTTTGTGCCATCTTCATTTGATTTGTGCCTCTGTGTGTTGCTATTTCTGGATGACTCTTTTGCACCCTATCATCCAGATCAGGTGGCTGGCTTCTGCTATTAAGATCTGTAGCAGTCTTGTTTTGCCACATCCCCTCAGCGTGGGACTCTCAGGGTGGTTTGTTTGGTTGTCCCTCTGGTAACTGAATACTGCCTATGCCTAGGATCGTACCGAAGGAGATATCTGGCCAAGTTTCCTGTCCATGTGGCCATTGTGCTCTTGCCTCTGCCCATATGATGCGTCAGGCCTCCGCGTTGCAGTCAAGGAGGATGTGATTCATGAACTCTATGGTGTGGCAGATGCCACAGTATGCCCTGTCTTCCCGGTTTTGTACGTGCGTCCATTTGTTGCCTATCATGTATGCGCTATGTATAGTTTTGAACAGGAATTGTTTGGCAGACTGGGTGGTCATTGAAGGCTTCCACGGCATCCAAGGCCACTTGGATGTTCTCATTTGTGCCTGCTCGGTTGAAGTGGGGCACCTCACCTCTGATTCCTTAGTATGCTACTACTTGTAGGTCCAGGTAGTCGGGGTCTTCTTTGTTGGCGCCTTCTTTTGCCATCTTGTCACTCTCCTCATTCCCTGTGCTCTGGCTTGACCTTTGACCCATTGAAAGGTTGTTACTGCTGATTTTTGCTTCAGGAGGATGACAGCTCACATGAACATGTTAACGTTTCATACACCTATCCAGCCTTGGTCCTCCCAGCTGCGCAGGTGTTTGGTGAGTCCATTTATCATGTGCATGGAGTCCGTTCTGATTTCTAATGGCCTGAAGTAGTGAACCTCTAGTGTCACCGGTCGAAGCAGTGACCTCAGTAGAGTCTGAACAGACAAGTACGACGCTCGCAAGTTCCACCTTGCGAGAAAAGGTAAACAAGCCACGAATCTCCCCCTGGGGTGACTAGGTCACAAACGCTGTATTCTCCTAGACAAGGAGGCGTACAGAGCGGACAGGAGACTCGACTTAGAGAGTCTCCAGCCCAGCGCCTAATGCGCTTATATACCTCGGCCTTAAGGGTCGGTAGTCCGAAATATGGTACAGTAATGCGACAGTAGTAAGTGTACAGTAATCAGGAACAGTAAGAGAAACAATCAGTAAGCGACTAGACTGCTCACAAAGCAGAAGTCCTAATCCAGTGCACTGACTAAAGCGCTGACTGATGCTGAGAGATACTAAAGAGCTTCCAAAGCTCTTACTCATCGCCTCTGACTAACCGTTAGTCATGCACAGTCATCCTGCTTACTCCAGGGCTCTGTCTTCGTCATCCTGCTCCTAGGACATCCTAGAAGCTATAGTCCATGCGGTATCGCGTGCGCCGGACCGTGACCACATAGCCGGTCCGCGTGTGCCGAATCCTATAGAGAACGTCCATCATCTATACTTACCGATCCTCAACATCTCGTCTGCCCTCTAGAGCTCCACCAAGCTCCTTCCTTGGGCTCTAACCTCGACTCCTGATGTCCCCGCGGTTCACGTAGCCCAGTGGCTAGCCGCGCCGTGACATCTAGGATTGCTGCGATAACCGCAGCGAGTTCCCCTCTCTTGTTTGACTGTCCAGCACCTGGGACTTTAATTGCTTGTTTCTTGGGTCATGTGGACCAAACCAGATTTCCCTGCTGCATTGGGCGTCCGCCCTTCTGTTGTTGGTGCAAGCTCCATCAGTGTATGCTATGACAGTCTCATGCCGTTCGTTCCCGTGGTCATATCTTAGTCTTGCGCTGGGTCCTTGAAGATTTTCTGCAGGTCTGCAAAGATTGGGAGGCATTCAGACTGGTTGTCCTTGGCAGTTATGGATGGGTCGAAGGTAATTTATCATTCACATCTCTCACTATGTTGTACATCATCTGCCTCCATTTTGTCAGTGACAGGTTGTTGTGTTCCAGGCTGGGTCCCAGCGGGTTGGTCTTGGGGGGATTGTTGTTGGCTACGTGCTCACATCTCGGTGTCCAAATCTGGTGACTGGCCTCAGATGTCAAGATTCATAGGGGCCTTGTTTTTCCTTTCGCTTTCATCAATATGGAGCCAGGGCTGGGATGCCTTGTTCTCTCCGCCTCAGTGGAGACAGGTTTAGGTGTGCAACATCTATGATCAACAGATAGTTTTTGGAGCTATCATCTGTGTCCTGGCTGGGGCTTCCCATGGCGCACTCATGTGGGTGGGTGCAGAGGTCAGTTCAGTCTGTCTGGCATTGTTGGCAGCCATAGAGATTGCTTGGTCTGTATTCCTGCATTCTTACGCCTTCTCTGATCTCGCATTCTCGCTAGGTCCAAGGATTGAGTTTGCCCAGTGTTTGCTGAGTAGGCATTTTGCCGCTTTGTTGGGTAGTCTGCAGGTGGACCTGTGCAGTGTTGATTCTTGGTCGTTTTGGGGTTGCAGGGCAGGGCTCACAGCCAAGGGACTTGGCTATAAGGTTTTAGACAGTCAAGTTGCATCGTCATTGGGGATGTAGTTTGAGTCTAGATCTCATGACAGCCACTGTTGGTGAGTGTTCGGGAATCTGGGTAATTGCTGTGGCCAGTTGGTCATTAACTAGCTTGTTTTACCACTAGGGTTTACATTCATCATGTATATTTATTGTCTTATGTGTGGATGGTTGCGGAATTCGCAGGGTGGTAAGGTAGCAGGGGCCATGGTGTGCGGGTTCAGCGAACCAACCTTGGCCACGTATCATGGGAAAACTGCTCCTGGTGGTGGTAGCAGTCCAAGGCAGTGTTGTGCCAGTCAGTAACTAGTCATCAAAGTCATCAAAAGTCACTGACCAAGGCACCAAGGCAGTCATTGACTTTTGAATGACTTGACTTTTCCTGATATGGAAAAAGTTACTTGTGGCTGTAGTTGTGGACGCATACAAACAACTGTGAATTGTAAAAAAAGCATAATACTGTGTATTCTACATATGAAAAAGAATCATCCTAAGCTAGTGTGACATTAGGACAACCTCAGACATACTGTCAATTGTAATGTCAGTATCCTGTTCACCCGATGCATCCAAATCCAGCAGCTCATAGAACTCCAACTCATCTTGCAGA
Source organism: Russula aff. compacta (assembly GCA_003313875.1). Classification (NCBI taxonomy): domain Eukaryota; kingdom Fungi; phylum Basidiomycota; class Agaricomycetes; order Russulales; family Russulaceae; genus Russula; species Russula aff. compacta. The sequence goes on along the minus strand of QLOT01007844.1, from coordinate 12,239 downwards.
CCACGTGTCCCTGCTGCGTTTGATGAATTCTGCCAATATTCAACTTCGAAGTCAAAAAGGTCCTTGAGTGTGAATAATATTGAGGATTCAGAGTGGCGCTGTTCAAGATCTGAGTCAGTGTTGATCAAATTAAGCAAGTTTTGCACAATATTGTTGAGGGAGCCATCTGCCGGGCCTGCTGAAGATGCTAGTATCTCATTGTCACCTGCTCCCATTCCCTCTGATCCAGGTTGTTGCAAAGTGGACACAAGAGGTGCTGTCAGTGTGGATATAGTAGGCATTATTGATGTGTTTTCTGCTGTTGGTTGTAAATGATGAGGGCCAGCTATGTGACGCTTGAGCCACTTTTTCATCTCATCATTTTGCTTGTATTCATCACGGAGATGTAGCTTGAGTTCAGCTAACATAACCATGGCTTCAGTGCGAAGGCAGCTACGCAATTTCGTGAGGATCTGCCCAAAGAGGCTAAAGAGTCTCTCCACTGACGCTGTCACCGGCGAGAGCAGTGACACCAGACTAAGTCAGTCTGAGAGATTAGCTTCACTGATATCCGACTCAGCTTCGGCCTCTATTACTTGAGGCGTGTAATAACTCTCTCTACTGGAGAGAGTCTCGTTTACAGTGCTGGAGTTCCCCCTGACTCCAGGTTTGTTTGCAACGTGCGGCAAGCACAGAAATAGACACAGAACGCTTAGGAGCAACCAACAAGCCACAGTTGACCTAGAAGTGATAGGAACACGAGTCACTACTCCTATTGGACAGGAGACTCGACTTAGAGTCTCGTCTCCTAGCTCTGCTGGTACAAATACACTATAGGACAGGCTGAAACCGTCCTAGCTATCGTAATACTGCTTACTATGTGCCCTTGGGGCTTACTGAGGCGCTTCACTTCCTTACAAACATGGCTGACAGATCCTAGGACACCCACACAAAAGTCCGAACAGTATGTTACCAACCCCAGGCCTAGACTGCTCTACCAGTCCTGGGGGTCAGATGCGTTCCTTCAGCGCCCAACAGTGGTTCTCTCCCCTCTCAAGGAGCCGCCCTGTGACATTACCCTCTCCCTAGAATCAAGTCACACCGCGACGGCAGCTGTGAGAGATGAAGGGGAAGCGAGCTCTCCCTTTTTGATTTTGTCCGAAGGGGAGGCTGTCCTGAAGCTTGTGGAATATTGCAAAGTTTTCATAGCAATGGGAGGCAAGGAGGCGACACCGACTTTGAGACTCCTCAACCTGGTGAGCTTCAAGAGACGCCTTGAGTTCAGCAAGTTCTGCCTCAATGCCGATGATTTCAGTTGTGATGTGGTGGTAGCGATGGAACTCAGCTGTAAGTCCCCAGTCCTTATATCCTTCTGCGTGTTGCACCATGTCTGGGAAGGAGTCGGAGTCTCTGAGGGCTTCGAAGAACCAGTCAGGGTAATTTCCTTGTTTGTCGGTGGTGAGATGAGCAGTGGCGAAGAGCTCATGTTTATAGATGACCTCACCCTTGCCCATGGTGCCCAGACAGTAGGAGCCGTCTTGGCAGATGTAGGGAGCAAGAGTGTGGATAGTATATTCGCCATCAGTGACTGGGATAAAGAAGTCTGGGACACACCCCTCGTTTTCCTCATATCCCTCAGGTACTCCTCCATCTTCTTCATCTTCTCTGAGACTTTGATCCCTCCAATGTTTGTAGGTTTTCTCAAGACGAGCCATGTCCGCTTCACGCTCTTCCAAACGTTCTTTTCTCCTCTTGAGGCCTTGTATGTCGTGCTGAATTTGTCGCTCCATTGCTTCACATCGTGTCTTAGTTCCTGCCAGCCCTTTAGCGATGAGCTGGAGCTCTGTCTTGGTGGGGTCACTGGATTTGAGGGCAGCGTACGTGGAGCGAGGGGAATAGGAGAACACACTGAGCTGGTCGGAGAGGGCCACCACTTCAGAGGGGATCTCCAGCAGGGCTTGTTTGTGGACGACAGGAGTCGCAGCTTTGCCTTTTGGAGGTGGAATGGGGAGTGGGCTGGTGCTTTTAACGGAGATGTGCGAGGAAGGGGAGGACATTGCAATGGACTAGTGGTGGTCGTGGTACGAACAGTATCGTTCTTTGCAAAAGTACCAGTGTTCGAGGGAGTGCGCGTGCGTGATGTGGGGTTTGCAACGGTGACTGAAGGGGGGCAGGTCTTTATGAGGACAGGGTTTGAATTCATGGAAGCGGTGAGTGACAAATGGGGGTTTCCTGAACAGCGCGGTGAAGAAGGAGATACTGTGCTCTCCCATGGGTGACATGCTTTGTTCCTAGAGTCAGCAGTCCAAAGTTCAAAAGGATGGCGTCGGTGATAGGCCTTGACTAAGGCTGGAGCATGCACTTGGTCAGCCGATTCCCAGGTGTCATCAGCAGCTGAGTAACCCTTCCATCGTATTAGGTATTGCAGCTGACGTTTCCTCCCATGGTACCTGTGGTTAATAAGCTGTTCTACCTCGTATTCTTCTTCATTATCAATCATTTCTGGGGGCAGTTGTTGGTAATTAGCTCCATGCTCCACAGTTTCTCAGTAAGGAGTGAGTAAGGCAGCGTGAAAGATGTCATGGATGGTCCAGGCTTTTGGGAGCTCCAGTTGGTACACTACTGGGGAGATTTCTTTGATTATACGGAATGGGCCATGATGTTTGGGCGCGAGCTTAGCTGTAGGGTATGGGAGCCTCAGATTCTTCGTTTCAAGCCAGACCTGATCCCCTTTGCGATATTGGACCGGGGGAATTGCACGTGCAGCTTGTTCGAGTGCTTTGTTGGCGGCATCTTGGTGTTCTTGGATTTTCTGATGCCTGTCTTCCGCTGCCTCATTGTTGGTAAGGGGAATAGACTCTGTTACTATGTCTGGATCATATCCTAATAGGACTTGATGTGGACTGAGCTTAGTGGTGGCATTCTTCCACCTGTTGTGAACGAAAGTGGCAAGTGGGAGCCATTCATTCCAATCGTCTTGTCTGGCTGAGGTGTACATACGGAGGTACTGCTTGACCCATTGATTTGCTCGTTCGGTGACTCCGTCCGTCTGGGGATGAAAGGTGGTGCTGATGTTTCGTTCGATGCGGAGTTTTGTAGCAAGCGCAGTAGCAAAGTTGGAGGTAAAGTGAGGGTCTCTGTCGGAGATAACTTTAGCAGGTACCCCAAACCATGGGAAGAGGTGTTGAAGGTATAGCTGAGCTATCCCTTCACCAGTGATAGTCATTTTGCAGGGGACAAAGAGTGCTGCTCTGGAGCAGCCTTGGTCAACTATTGTGAGGATGGCATCTTGTCCATTAGCTTCTGGTAGTTGGGTGATAAGGTCTAGTGTGATAGTATGGAACGGACGCTTTGCTGGGTCCCCTGGGATGCGATACATTGGCGTCTTTTTCTTGGTGGTGCGTATTTTATTTTGTTGACACTGGGCGCATCCTGCGACGTATCGTTCGATCCATGTGTTCATCCCTGGCCACCAATAGTGTTGTGATATGAGAGCAATTGTATTGTCTCTCCCTGGATGTCCCGTGGTTGGTGAGTTGTGAAAATGTGTGAGGATATCATGTCTTAGCTTCAAGCCTGTGGGTACAGCCAACCTCCACCCTTGTTTGTATCCTTCTGGGAGTTTGCATACGTTTTGAGTGTCGCACCATTGTTCTAATTCGGGTCGATGAGCTTTTTGGGCTCTTAAGACTTGCTCGTGGAGTGTGAGCAGTTCAATCGTGGCCATTGATACAAACATGGACGAGGGAAGAAGTACGAGATCTGCATTGTTGGTCAGCCCTCGATCTACCCCTGGGGGCCTAGAGAGCATATCTGGGGCGGTGTGAATCTTCCCTGGCACGTGTTTGAGGACGAGATTGTAGTCTTGTAGTTCAGCGAACCATCTGGCCATGCGTCTGTTGACTTTTCTAGGTGCCTTCCAGTGTATCAAGTTAGCATGGTCGGTGAGGATAGTCACTGGAATCTCCGTAGCTGCGACATGGGGTCTGAAGCGTTTGAGGGCCTTCAGTACTCCTAAGAATTCTCTTTCATATATGTCATAGTTGCGTTCTGTTGGAGTGAAGGTGCTAGAGTAGTATGCAATCGGACACAACATTGGTTTATGTGTGCATGGGTTGATTTCTCCCTCCTGTGAGAGTATGGCTCCCACACCATACGCCGATGCGTCTGTTGCAAGGAAGAAGGCTTTAGAGTAGTCTGGTTGACGGAGGATCGGTTTGTTGCACATAAGCGTCTTTAGACTTTCAAAGGCATTGTGACAATCGTGGTCCCAGGTGAATGGGGTGTTCTTTCGTGTCAATTGAATGAGTGGCCGTGCGATGTTCAAGTAATTTGGGATAAAGTAGTGATAGAATCCTGTGAATCCCAAAAATGCTCGGACGTCAGTAACATTCTGTGGTGGTGACCAGTCTGCTACTCCTTGGACCTTCGTAGGGTCCATTTGTACCATGCCATCTTCTAATACGATGCCTAGGAATTCTATTTTTCACTGTTCAAATATACACTTCTCTGGTTTGAGGTAGAGATCGTGTTGCTTCAGCTTTTCTAGCACTTTGTGGATGCACATTTCATGGAATTGGTTGTCATCTTGGGTGGCAATGAGGATGTCGTCCAGATAGATAATAAGCCATCCTTGCGCAAGTTCTTCATTGAAGATTGTGTTCATCATTGTTTGGAAGGTTGCTGGTGAATTAGTTAGTCCAAAGAACATGACTGTCGGTTCGAATAGCCCTTGGTTTGTGAGAAACGCAGCTTTCCACTCATCTCCCTCTTTAATTCGAACGTTGTTATATCCTGATCGAACGTAGAACTTAGTGAATAGCTTTGCCCCTTTTACCTTCGCTATCAGTTCTGGTATGAGAGGAAGGGGGTAACGATTGCGGATCGTCCACTCATTGAGGCGTCGGTAATCTTGTACCGGCCGTAATTTTCCATCTTTCTTCTTGATAAAGAAGAATGGTGCGGCGTATGGACTTTTTGACGGGCGTATGTACACCTTTGTTTGCTGTTCTTTTATGAACTCAAGTAGCGCCTTCTGTTCATCTTGGGTCAGTTGATACACTTTACCCGGTATTGAGGAGGGCGCTCCAGGTTTCAGTTCTATGGCATGGTCCCAAATGCGTGGTTCTGGGAAGCGTTGAGCTGCTTCTTCGCTAAATACTCGGTCATGCCGTTGATACTTAGCTGGAATCTTGCCACTGTCTTTTTGTGGGCCTGCTTGTTCAGCTAGTTTCGACGCCAGCATTTGTCTCTTTCCTGAGGACTTAGGAAATGATACTTGAGCAACATAGATTGGTTCAGCGGTCATCAGCGCTCTCTTCACTCGCACCCTTCATCCTCCTATCATCGATAAACATTTCCCTATCATTGACCGTTGCGCTGCTTTTATCCAAAGGATGAGGGGGAGCTGTTCGCTTTCGATCCACCCTCTGGCCCAGTCTATCCTTGGTTGCACTGCCGCAAACCATGGATAGCCCAGGATAATCTTTTGTTCTCCTAAGTCAGTAAGGAAGAAGCGTAACCAGGTTCTCTTCCCGCCTGTTTGCATTTCTAGGTTGGTGTAGTGTTTGATGTCCCCATTCTTGTTCCTTGTCCCACGTTGTAGACAGGTCTGGGGTGCGCCAGATGGATGAAGACACGTAACTGCATAGATTTTCGTATCGAGAAGTACATCCTATCTGACCCAATTCTCCTGATCCAGGCCGCACGGATCAGGCCTCCATAAAATTTCCTTCGTTCGCTCCCATCCTGTTCATCATCTCTTCTTGGTCTTCTTTAGACAGCGCTTCAAGCTGCTGGCAGAGGTAGTCCACATTGGTGGTGCGTGCAGTGCCTTTGTTATCTTCTGGGGTCCAGTCTATGAGCTGGGCAGTATGGACATTTGGTTGGCTCTGTTTGGAGGGGCAGGCACGAGCAAAGTGTCCTTGTTGTCCACAAGTAAAGCACGCACCCATGACCCCTCTTTGACCTCTTTCCCCTTCTGTCCTGACAACATTTCCTCTTGCTTGTCCTCTTCCTCTTCCTCTCCAGTTAGATTGAGGAGCTCAAGTTCGGTCTATGTCCATAGGCACTGGTTGGTTTGCCCAGGCTCTGGGAGCGGTGCTGGAGTTGTATGGAACTTGTCCAAATCCTTGCCTAGGTGGTCCTGGGTTTGCAGGATATTGTCCTCTACCTCACCAATTGCTTTAAAAGAAGGGACGTCGTGGGGCATTGTAGGTGTTTTGGAAGAATGATCATCTTTGACTGGAATTGTTACTGGTGCTCGGGCCGCTACTACCTCCTTCCTTTTGATGGTAGAAGGCCTTAATGACCCATTGAGCGGCTGTGACACTGATTGCTTTGTCCTTCACTTCTTCATATGTGTTGACATTGGTGTCTTTGAGGATCTTCTCTCCGATAGTTCGCAGCAGTCCTTGAAGAAAGATCTGCATCGTATTTTGATCAGCTGGGTTATACCCTGCTTCATGTGCAATTCCTTCAAATTCGGAGATGTACTCATCTATATCTGGCCATTTCATCTTCAGGTCTTGTAGTTTGATGCGTGCCTTCTGCACCTTTTGCGAGTCTAAGAAGCGGTCTTGGAAGTTAGTAACGAAGGTTCGCCAAGTTCCCATCACATCGTCTGCCGGCTGTAGATTCACTAGCCAGTCTAGTTGTTGCTCCGTCCATCGGTTGACTTCTGGTCCTTTGATGCAGGTCAAGGCGATTGCTACTCATTTGATGAAGGATCTGAGGGATGGTACGTCATGGTTAACAATGAAATAGGTCGCTATTTCTCGTAAGAAGCTCTCAGCTTTAGAGCGATCTCCTTCAAAGGTCGTTGGCAGTGCCCCCATAATCTTGCTTTCGCCTCCTGGTGCTGCTTGCTGAGCTCCTCCTGCGCCAGGCGGGTCGCCTCCAGCGTCTGGGTCTCCTCCACCTCCTCCTCCCGGTGGATCTGCTCTTCCTGGTGCGTTTCCATCGCCTGGGTCTCTTCCGCCCCCTGATGGGTTCCCTCCGCCTCCTGGTGGTCCTGAGTGTCCACCGCTTGGCCGAAATCCTGTGTAGGTCATTCCCACTGTTGTTGTCTTTGTGCTGCTCATCGCTATCAAGCTGGGGAGTGTCGCTATAGTTGTACTAAGGTCTGGGGGCGACAGATATACAGGGGAGCAACGTATCTGTTGGTTGACATTTTCATCTTCTTCTATTTCTTCGTCAGTTGATTCCACCTCTTCTCCAAAGATGGGGACATCTTTGCGCTGATTGGGGGCTTTTCCGTTGCTCGGTTGATTGTAGATGTCTAATTCTTGGATTCGAGCGTCCAAGTAAGGTCGTAGCTCGTCCGGGTCATTGCTGTCCCAGTTAAGCGAATACCACTTCTGCTTGTATAGGTAGACGGGTTTGACACGGGTAGGTCCCGTCCATATGGCATATGTATCAAATGGGTAGGTCGAATCATCCCAATATACCGCTGTATTCCATAGTGCATTTGCTTTGTCGATGGGGTAATCGATGTATCGCTTCTTATCAGGTGCCATGGTGAAGGAGAAGTCAAGTCTAATGTCACCGGTGAGAGCAGTGACACCAGACTAAGTCAGTCCGAGAGATTAGCTTCACTGATATCTGACTCAGCTTCGGCCTCTATTACTTGAGGCGTGTAATAACTCTCTCTACTGGAAAGAGTCTTGTTTACAGTGCTGGAGTCCCCCCTGACTCCAGGTTTGTTTGCAACGTGCAGCAAGCACAGAAATAGACACAGAACACTTAGGAGCAACCAACAAGCCACGGTTGACCTAGAAGCGATAGGAACATGAGTCACTACTCCTATTGGACAGGAGACTCAACTTAGAGTCTCGTCTCCTAGCTCTGCTGGTACAAATACACTATAGGACAGGCTGAAACCGTCCTAGCTATCGTAATACTGCTTACTATGTGCCCTTGGGGCTTACTGAGGCGCTTCACTTCCTTACAAACACGGCTGACAGATCCTAGGACACCCACACAAAAGTCCGAACAGTATGTTACCAACCCCAGGCCTAGACTGCTCTACCAGTCCTGGGGGTCAGATGCATTCCTTCAGCGGCCAACAGCGGTTCTCTCCCCTCTCAGGGAGCTGCCCTGTGACAGATGCAGAGTTGGCACAGATTGCAAGGATTCGGCATGCCAACTGCTGCAAAGGCGATCGTGGCTTCCCAGGGATCTTTAGCCCATCGTAACACTCAATTGGATCAATGCCTTGGCCCTTTTAACCATGTGCTCTAAGTTAGACAATTGAGCAAATGGCAAGGTTTCATTTTACTTACCTGCCCCACAGCTGTGTCCCGCAAGCCAGGGATCCAAGCTTTGAGGAACTCATATTGGCCCTTTTCTTCGAAATAGTCCCTCAGCTCCCCAAAGAATTCATGTGGTATCGGCTCATTGTAAAAACAGGTCCACAAGCGGCTCATCAGTGAGAGTATCCCTGCTGCTGTAAACTGAGGCGATTTCACAAATGGTGCAGCCTTGTGCAACGGATTTAGAATAACTGCAGCGATAAAGACATCTTGATCAGCTGTGGACCATCGCTTTTCAAGACTGTCTAATATTGCATCACATGCACGCGCATCGTCAGGCTCCTGTGACTTGAGGTTGGTGTATCTCTTAACGAGAAGTCCAAACATCAGTAGTACTTGATCTAGACGACAGTGTGCTGCTTGAGCAATATTTGTTGCAACAGCGAGTGGCTCAAGATGGTTTTTGACCCTAGACTCAGTGAAAATTAGTTGCATATCATGGATGCAACAGATTCTCCTACTGTGCAAGTGAGTACCAGAAAAATGGAGTTTGGATGAGTTTGATCATCCGGCGCGCCTGTTCCTTGGCTTCGCGTCTGCCCTTAATGAGCAATTTTTCTTGTGCTGGGCGGTTCTCCTCTTGCATAGCAATGATTTCAAGAGCCTGTCTCAAATCAAGAAGGCGGCAATATGCAAGAAAGTGAGCAGTCCATCGAGTCAAGACAATTCGGAGAACTGCAATTGCAGTCTTGTGTAATGAGGTTTGGATACCCCGAATCATTGCCAACAGAAATGTCTTGCTGCAGATCCAAGAGATTAGATCTGAGGCCTCACAAGAAATGCGAATAAATATTGTTTTGCAAGAAAGATAGTTGCTGACCACTAGATTGAGCTATATTTATGTATATGTCATTTATTGTGACTGCATATAAAATGAGGGATAGATGTACTTGATGCCCACCGCAATCTGGAGCAACTAACTTGGGGTCCTTTATAACAGAAACGCAACGTGCCTTCTTTGCTTCTCCAGAGCAATCTGAAGTGATTGCAACAACAACCACCTTCCACTCCGCCTCTAAATCAGCCTTTACTTTGTCAATAAGACGAAGAAGGTTCTCTGCTGTCTTGCCTTCATATGACGCATCGTGAACATGCACTGTAAATATCTTAAGAAATTAGTTATAAAATTAATGATGTGTAGTAAGGCACTCACTTCGCATTTACTTGTGATCACCATAAATGCAAGATAGTGGTGAAAGTTCATAGCTGTCTACCCATCGCACTGAAGAGTAACTTCACAGCCCTCCGCGCTCTTAATTGCAGCCAACTGATTTTTCTTAACTTCAGCGGGAATAATCCGTTGTGTGAGCACCTTTCGTGTCGGTGATATGGCACCTGGTATGAACTCATCACAGAAAGCAAGCCATTCTGGATTTTCGACCCATGAAAGTGGAAAGTTTGCCGATGCAGTAAGCCTCGCAACTCGGGACTCAAAGCACTGTTGATGTGCTGGTGTCCAAAGTATGTCAGATCCGACACTGCTCCCTCGCAACACAGTGCATGATGCTGAACGTCCAATGCGCCTTCGTTTTGGGGGATCAGGCACCGTATATTCAGAGAGAACTGGGCTGGGCTGGGGACTTGGAGACGGGAGTTGCTGAGGTGAGTCAAGAAAAGTGATCAGCGATATCAAAGGGGAATGCGAAGTCAGAGGGTTGAGAAGCATGCTGGTCTGCAGTAATGGCATGGTTAGTGGTGGAGGCAGGAGCACTGGAGGGTTGTGAGGAAGCACTAGTAGATTAGGCGAAATTGTCGAAGGGCCAGGTAGACCAAGGCCAAGCACACAACCTGGTACCAGCTGGGGCTGGCCTAATTCATGGCTGAAGGCACTCTGATGTGTACGTCGAGCCAGTGAGTGTCCTGATTGTGCGAAGTGGGCTTCCGCTGATTGTCTGATGTGATCAGGCTGAAGACTACACCCCTTTAAGTGATTCAGCAGCGTTGGTGTTGCTGACGCTTGCCAACCTCGTTGTGGGTCCTTCTGGCCCATGGCCCATACTGTAAGCAAACCATAAAACATTAATACAGCACATAGAAAGTATAGGATTGTAGACGCACATGTATTCTCAATTGTAGACCGATCTCGACGTGAGGTGCACAACCCAGCTGCAACTTCGGCATCATCTCGAGCCTGCTCATCTCTGATACGCACAGCAAAGCATAGCTTACACCAAACCTTGAATTTATCTCCACGCCTGAGGGGATTTGCAGATGCATCTAGTGACCGCGATGCATAGCCAGGGTGGTCCAAGAAGTGCTCTCGCCACCACCCCCAATTCCGAGATGGGGGGTGGGCCATGGGAAGGGGTTCAGATGCCGTGCGTATACTCACAGTTGGCATTTATGCCTCACACAAGATGCCATGCACTGTGCACGCCCCAGATGACGTCTAGAGTTGAAGTCATATAAAAATATCATTGATCCGAAAGCAAGCTGAGGGTAGTATGACATAAAGAGTCGGCAAGAGGCATAAATGAGGAAAAGATGGGGAACGTGCAGATATTTGACGAGATTCATGTCCTTGAGGATTGATGACTAACCATCCCAAATTAGGAGAAAAGTTCAGTCATTTTTACGGTCAGTGACTAGTCAGTGACTAGTCACAACAAATAACTTATGACCGACATCACGAGTCATCGCTGGCACAACACTGGTCCTTTTTTTTGTTTTTTTTTTTTTTTTTTGGAAAGCGGTGTAGTCTTAGTCATACATATTGCTACATACGGCTAAGCTACAGGCTACATAGTAGGTGAAGTAATATCAGCTCTAACCTTAGCGCGCTGTAGCCGGGCGAGGCAAGGCCTGTCCCAGTTTGTGAGGATAAATGCGTTTCTGCACACCCCTTGATGTAGGGGTAGTGTGGGACTTGGTATGTGGGGACTTCGTGGTCTCGCCTTCTCCAATACCCACTAAAAAACCTCGTGTTGTGGGGCCCCTGCTAAGGGGCGGTGTCCAAACTGGGTCTCTTTCCATTTCTCTCGCATGGGTCTGGTGAGCTTCTTGGGCCTCTCGATCTTCTCAGCCGTGATTTTATCTGTGGCGTGTCTGGTCCCAATTGCTTGCTTTGGTCCATCCTTGTCGGGATTGCGGTGTCTTCCATGTATCGCCTTCTTGCATCTCAGGATCCACGTTAAGGAGGCTCGCCTCGGATATCGGTCTTTGTATAAGCCTTGTTTTCCTTTCTGTTTTGCTTTTCTCCTCTAGTATTGTGCCTGCTGTTGCAGTCTCTGGCCACGGGTGTCGTCGATGGGGCCACATTCTTCTCGCTTGTTCCCAGATCGTCTCTCGGGCTTTCTCGGCAGTGGGGTAGCATGTGCTCCATGGGTTCCCATTCATTGCAGTTGGTGCACCTCGCTCTTTCTTGGTACCCTGTTATTTTGTCCCATATTTTGCCTATCAAGTACGCATTGTGCCTAGCCTTATAAAGGAACTGTTGTACCCTGTGTCGGATGGCTGGTTTTATATTTGTAACACTCGTCCATATTGTCGCTGCCGTTTCCCAGGTTCCTCTCACTGCCTTCTTCAAAATTTCTCGGATGTGTGCTGTCTCAGTTTCACGTGTACAGTTCTCGCCTCAGTAACCATATTGGGTGGCTTGCTGCCGAGATTAGTCTTGCAGAAGCATCGCTTGCCTTTCTGCATAGCATTGTTTTTTGGGTCGTTTCTTGTTTGTTTGGGGGGCCTATGCTTTCTACTCCAGGGCTGGTATCTATCGTGATCTCTGCCGACAATCGTTGTCCGTGAAGCTATGCCCGTTTCACTTGTCCTCAGGTTATTTCACTTGCATCAGTGTGATATTCGGGTGGAAAGTAGCTCATTGACTCCATTTTGTTGCCCTGGAGCATCTCGTCCTATTTTCGTGTCTTGGGGCGTAGCCCTGCTTCTCTGGTCTCGTTGACGGCTTCCATGGCTGTTCTTATATTCTTGTTGTTCCTTCAAGTTGGGCGT
>QLOT01007842.1:0-23360 GCA_003313875.1 Russula aff. compacta | reverse complement strand
ACATGTCTGCAAGCTGGCGTGTTCCTTTGCGAATATGCGGATAGAACAACCCAGATGTGCCTCGCGTCGAGCCCGCTCAGGCTGCTGTACTCGTCGATGACGTGCCTTGATGCCCTCTTCAAGGGCTTTGGACACACTCGGCGGGGCAGCCTCGAATGGTGTTGTGAGGGAGGGGGCTTGGGTGCCGTGGTGGCGCTTTGTTCTACAGAGGCGAAACGGGACTGGGAAAAGGCGTGAGGCAACTGATCCAAGTGTCAGATAGCAGCCGTTTGTTCCTGAAAAGATCGGGGAAAACTATTCAAGGTGGTTTGCCGATCAAAAGTATGGCAGTGCTATACAGTATGTACTGTACGTGCGGAAATGCAAATCACAGGTACAGTACCTGGACTGATGGCAACAGATGCCAAGATAGATAGTTTTCAAGTCCCTCGATAGATCTGGTATGTAGTCTGGAGCCAGTGATCAAGTATTGAGGCGGAAAGTAGCTTTTCAATATGCTGCTACAGTTAGGCAGCACGGACGATGAATTACCCCTGGAGAAAGGCATGAAATGACCGGCAACATGGGGACGGAGTCCGCACTTATGGACTCCCCGTGGCCTGAGCGGGAGCCGTGGGCGTTCTTTCAGGGATCGCTTAACCAGAACAATCTCCGTTTGGAGTAGATCTCTGAAACAGAGGCTGCCAGTGTCGTTCCCCAATCATCTGCCATTATTACTGTAGTCCATCGGAGATCATCAATCATCAGCCCTGGGTTACGTGTTCGCCTGAGTGGTGCCTAGAATGTTCCGAAAGACCCGCGCGCGTTTCTAACATGCTAACTGGATACCTAGAGCTGAGGCCAAATGATACTATTTGGATATATCAGTGATAGATAAGTAATCTGCGCAGAACCCGGAGCCTCCAGTGGCGCACGTTTGCTTGTTTGTGGTGGCGTGCCTGAGGCCTAACCATGCCTAGGGCTGTGTTGTAAGCCGACCGATGACCGTTGCGCCCATGAATAAGAGTGCAGTTGTGGCGGCGATTGAATCAGGTGCACAGGCACTGAAGACATTCAAGGCAGTCGCATCTCCCACATGGCCAGGTTCTGTGAAGTTCACAAGGCGATCACATGGATATCTCCCAAGGCATGGGGATCTGATTGGTGGGTTCAGCGCCAGACCAGACATTGGCCCCACGAAAGTACATCCAAAGGGGCAAATCAGTGGCGTACCATATACATGATTGCCGGGTAGGAGCACAGAGCACAGATCTGTCCATGAATAATGTTCACATCGGGGTTCGGCGCAATTCAGAAGCTTAAGTCACGCGACCCACCCTACAAAAAAGCCGCGACAAACGACCTTTTGGGACAATCGTCTGTCCTTGACAAGTTGAATGAACAAGATACGGTACGCACAATCACTTGTACATCCTTCACAATCGCCACATTTTGGGACTGAAGTATTTCACAAATATGTGGCTGGGTTGAATTATGTTCGTTGTTGAGTCAAGAGAACTATCGGCCACGAAAGTAGAAATACACCATCAGTGTCAGTAGCGAACCTACTAGGTTCTATGCAAGTGTCTTCAAATTGGAGTGCTGCCAGTGATGTCAGAACAGCTGTACCGAAAGGAGTTTGCCTTGTCCCAAAATTGCACTACAATCTGAAAGTCTAGTCTCAATTTTTCAATATTTCTCCCTGCATTCATTGAAAGGTTCAGGCCTTCAGGTTGGCAGGTTCCATAAGAGAAACCGCAACCAGAGATAGCTTTGAGAGTTCAGACAACGCAGAAACACTGAGTATCACACGGTGGTGTGATCGTGTGATACTCAAGTTATCGCTATCGTGGTGCCACGAGTACGGTCAGGTGGGTCCTTTTGGGTCAAAGATGCTTAGTTGGTCTGTGCGTGCACACCTTGAGTGAGACGTTCCGGTCATAGTGCGCCACTGACCACTGACCATGCCGAAAGCGTCGTCGGCAATCTTACCTTACCTCTGGGTTGCAAATATGTCACAGGGTCGCGGAATGAAGTCCTGCGTCGCTGTGCCCGGGCCCATGTGGGCGCTGTCCCCAGTTCGGGCATATAAAAGACAGGGCTTGGCTTAACTTTTTGTATTCCTGCTCTCACGCTGTTCCTCTCTCAACATGTCACTGGATTCTACGCTCAAACCCACTGGTTCCCAGCCTGAGGTACGTGTTCGCCCTGTTCCCTCAAGGCCGATACTCAATTACATGGCGATTTGGTTTTCCTACTGAAGGCTGTCGCTCCGATGAAAATAAGCCGTAATGCGGGCGGCAACAGAAACGCGCTGAATCGTGAAACTGGAGCGGATGGGCTGCGTGACTGGAGTTTCGGCTTGTTCGACTGCTTCTCCGCGAGTAGCCTCTGTGCGAAGATCCGAACCCATCCACTTGGCATGATTAACCCTAATTTCAGGTTTCTGGGCTACGTTCTGTCCATGCGTCGTTTACGGTCAGACCAAGCAACGTTTACGCCATTTGCGGCAACGCGGCGTCCCTCTCCCAGGCGGAGGTGAAAGATTTAACGACCACTGCCGTGTTTACTGCTGCGTGGCGGTGCCTTGCTTTTGTTGGGTTTTGGAGGTGTGTTGGGGTAGTGCCTTTTTGCGAGTGGATCCATCTTACACAGCTCTTAGATGGGCAGTCGCTCCGACATCCGCAACCGGTATGAAATTCGTGGGGACAGTGTCAGAGATTGTCTCGTCTCTCTGTGTTGTCGACCGTGTGGGCTCACACAGGAACGCCGAGAGATTGAGCTGGAAGAGAAGAGTCTCTCAAAATAATATCCCCTTTATGTCTTGCATTCCCCACTTCAGAGTTTCAGTCGTCGTCCGACATTGGCTCGTTATCTCTTGAGGAGAGCACTCCCCTTTTGGGGTATAGCATGTCATGTCAGCGTGTATAGGAGCCTGGCGCACATCTAAGCGCGCTGATGTTCCCACGATATGCGCGGACATGTACTTAACTCTTTCATGCCTTCAAGAGTCACCGTGTCTGGTCTCGTACCCTCTAGTCTGATCTACTGTGGTTCTGTATGAATCTAGTCTTTAATATAGGTCTTAATTGTAGCCTTGGAATAGCAATGTAACAATGACACCATCACGAATGCGGTCAGTAGAACAAACCTTCCACGGATCGCCACCGCTGCTTGCACACTAATCTACTTTTAATTAATGAACGGTGGCAATACTGTCAAATACCCGACATTTCGTCATTTTAACCCATCGACCCGATATGAACCGATATTAAATGAGCCCAGATAAAGAGTCAATAAACGCGGTCGTTCAGCGTACGTTCGGCCTCTGTCAGTTGGACGACAGCTTGCCCGAGTAAGGACTCACACTGGCGGCCGCTGGGGACTCAGACCCTGATGGACAGACAGCGAATCTCGGGCTTCCATCCAGCCTCGGTACCTTCTCCTTCGTTGTCTATAGAGAAATGCCGTAACTGGGCGTAATATCTTCCACGATGAGCTGAGTCACTGTGCTTCTGAGTTTCTAGAAAGGACCGGACTTGCCCAGACCGCATCTTTCATAAACCATGGTCCCTTTCCCTTGCTTGATTGTCTCACTTGCCGGAACACAAACAGATAATAGGATAGCTTGCGCGCTCAAGTGGCGCATGATGAAAGTGCTATGCCCCGGGAAAGAATTTCTGTAACTTGCTTGACCTAGCTAGGCTTACCGACTTTAATCCAAGGCCAAGTGCATCACCGAAAAAACTTAAATTCAACTTAACCAGCTTAAATGCTTGAAATTTCATTTTAAGCAGTTTAAGAGAAATGTATGGTCTTATTTTTGTCTTAAATTACTTCTTAAGTCTTAACTAGCTTAATTAAGGGCTCTAAGATGGTTAAGTTTTTTTAGGTTTTCATGGCCAGGCATAGACTCCCTTTGGACAGTAACGACAGCGGTAGGGACCAAGAACAGTGCGTATCATGTCGGTGGAGGAGAGCTCCTCTTGAGTCGCCCCCTCCTGTGGGGAGTGGTAGGGGGGTATTCATATGCGGGTGGATATCGTCCGGCGAAAGGATCATTGTCGGCAAACGGGGTAGTCGTACCGGGTGGTGTTCAGGTGGACGTTGATTAAAGAAATCATCCACTTCGGTACGGTTTGGTGTGAAGGGAAAGCTGCAAGTTATGCCCCGGGCACAACTTTGAACGGGTAGTGGGGGAGAACGGACAATTCGACACTCCGCAACATCATGCCTCAGGGTCGGGGTAGCGCCCGCAGAGGAGCACGAGCAGCCAAATGAAGCACGAGGGGCCATTGTTGCGTGCAGTTAGAAATGTCAAAGGAAGAGTGAAACTTAGGAGAATGTAGAAGATGCTCCAGACCAACAAGTCATAGCTTTTATACAGCCTGATGGCCTGAGGGGCGCAGGGGGAGGCAGTGTGTAGAGTGAAAGCGAATTGAATTATCGGAGCCCACGAGGACCCACTAAGGAAGAAATAACAGGGACCCACCAGTACACTGCCCATAAATATGGACCTACAAGAAATATTCCTTAACAGGACGCGCACGAGCGCCTTTTGAGAAGCGAGAAATATCTTGCCATTTATATTTCTGTCGTACTACAATGGTGACTCATTCACATGTCTTCCTTCACTCTTCTCCGTTCCAATCCGGTCTCAAAGTCAGAGATAGAAGAAGACTTGGCACATGACTCGCAGAAGTCGTGTCAAACCTGGAACGGTAGACGTTCACCGTTGCCGCCTCGCATCAACAAATGCGTCATCGGTTCCTTTCCGAACGAGAGGATCACCTTAATATTGAGATCTAGAGAGACCAACCTTCACAGCTGACTGCAGACATGAGCTCGGGGGTGGCGCAGATGGCCATGATGCTCGGTCCCTCGATCAATCACTCTTTCACATCGGCGTAGGCTGACGATCAAGGCCAGGTGCTTCCTTTATGCATAAAGACTGGAGCGGTAAAGCATTAGCCTTTTCCGACATCTTTATTTGACGTGCAACGTGCTTCTGTTGAAGGGAGCGTGCACCAGAAGTGGATCCAGCATCCGAAAGCGAGTTTTCATGATAACACATGTTTCGACGTCCACGGACCCTGTAATGTAACCGTGCATCGTTCAACGTTCATCGTCCATCGTCGCTCTTCGCCTGACTGGCCCCCCGTTATAAGTAATAATGACTCTTCGAATTGGACTCCCCCTTCCTTCTTCTCCACACTTTGCCTCTGCCCACATCTGCAGCATATATTCCTATCCTCTCCACATCCCCCAATATTCTTGTCCACTCAATCTCGCGCGCTACATCCTTCTAGGACGCATAGATCAACCCTATGCCCACTATGGAGCCTCCAACACCCTCAACTCCTACATCTGACTCGCATCCTTCTATCCCCGTCTCTCATCCGCGTTCCTCTCCCCGCTCTCTCCCCTCATCCAGTCCTCCTCAGCCTCCTATTTCCCCCCCTAGATTTTCCGGTGCGACAGCTACAGCTACACAACCCATATCGTCCGGCTCCCCAGTGGTCAGTCTCCCAGAGGCGGTGGTATCATCAACGCCACCGGCCGCTCTATCCCATTCGGCTCCCGGGGTGCAAGTTGATCCTGAGTCATCCTGTGTGTCCACTGCAAATAAAGATGACCCTGGCGAGCTGCGTATACCTAATGTCTACATTAACGGCCTTCCGCCCAATTTTCCGGAGGAGCGGCTTTATGCGCTCACAAAGGACTTTGGTGGCGTCGTCAGTGTAAGGACATTTACCCGCCACGTCAGCGATCGCCCCTCGTATGTGTATTTTAGCCCATGACAGTTACAATCATTGAGGGTTTCCCTTTTTCAGCGGATATGGCTTTGTTCTGTGCGTATAGTCTACTGCGCACTCTTGCGTAATTCTCATGCTCTCTCGTAAGATTTGAAACGATTGAGAGTGCTGGAAAGTGTATTGAGGCTCTTAGGCGGTATCGAAACCTCCACCCGTCTTTCTGCAAGGCAGGCAAATTTTCCCTTTGTTGCGTCAACCCTCGATCACACCTTACTTCAGAACTTTCATCCCATTCCAGGTACTCGTTATGCATCCCTTGCATCCTCTGGGACACAGCTTTCCCAGTCCTCGTCGTCGGGAATAGATGGCGACTCCTTCAAGGCACGAATGGAACGACTTAAGGACGAAGAAAGCACAAACTTGTACATCGAAGGGCTTCCATTGAGGATCGACGAGCCGGTATGTATTTTGGGTGCTCATCATGTTCTCGTCAGGGAATATATTTCTATTGGAAAACCTAGACTATGGCTGCTTTAGTGGCTCCTCATATAATCAAAAGTAGTCGATTCTTCCAGACAAGACTTAGTCACCCACCCAGGACCATCGCCTTTGTTAGGTTCGTCGGCCACCGTCCAAAAGTTGTTTCGCCAACTTGACATTGTGTTAGGCTGGAGACACGCGCTGCGTGTGAAGAGATCATCAAGCGTCTTCATGGCCGTATGGTCAGAGGCTGGGACGATCCTGGCAGCCGAATTTCGGTACGTTTTGCGGACTCGGCCGAGCAACGAGAGTTGCGCGTACGTGTTCATTTGTCACTATCGCTGCTACTTTATACGTATATATCTATACATCTCTAGCGCTCCGAACGATCGGGCCGCGGGGACGACTGCTCACCCACTCGCCTTACGATGGCCCAGGCCGCCTTACTCAATTTGCGAGGGCAGCAAATACAAGATCGCCTTCGAATGCCACAGAATCTTACCAACCTTGCTGATCAGCGTCGCCTGCTGCCTGCTCAGACCCCGGTCGGTGTCCATGACCTTCCCAGCGTACATCACCATCAAAACAGCCGGCTTCCCCCTCACCCCGTTTTATCCCAGAACCAGCCAGAGCCTGAAAACAAACCTTTGACGACCTCGCACTCCGCTCCAGCTTGTCTTCACGGACGCAATGAATTCACCCCTGGTGGGTTGCCAACTGCTCTGGGAAGCGAAATCGATCTTTCCACGCTGTCTCGTACCGCTGGCGCAAATGGGTTCACACCACTCGAGCAACAGCTTTTTCTACAAGCACGGCTGCAAGCGGAAATCGACGCACGCCAGCGGGCCCTCTACGGCTCTCAGAACAATAATTCGCTGTCGGGGGGTCTCATTCAGACACCGTCTCTTCTCTCCGACCAAAATGAGGAGGTTTCGCTGTCCCTGAACAATCTCAGCCTTCGATCTACACACACTGCCAAAGAATTTGTTCCTCGTGGGACCATGTCTCGCCTTCACCAGCCACATATGCATAATCCAACGCTCTCCTCTCGTCTATCGGCCGATTTGTTGCCCTCAGAAGTTGCTAATGACTACCACTCTAGCAAATCACGCAATTCTCAGCATCCTCAATCCCTACCCTTCCTCTCTTGTCAACAACAACACGGCAACGCCAGTGCAATCAACCCTAGGGCTCTTGGTCTCCCATCCACAGATAGTAGCCTGAAGAACAATAACAGCCCAAATCTAATCGGCGATAAGGATTTCACCGCTCGCCCATCTGACTCGCTCAACCCAGTCTCTGATAGCTCTAATCGCCGAGTGTCGACCTCGCGCGAGGAACTGAACCTCGCGGCTCACATGCGTTCGACCACTTTACCTCCTCACTTTACTGTCAGCGGTTCGACCACTTCTCACAACTCGGGAGTTGTCAGCTTGCGATTGAACGGCATCCTTTCTCCCAATCTTCCCTCGGGCGCTGGAGTCGGAGATCGGCGTCAAATAGGAAAGCTTAATGTCGGGGTTCCTTCGGGAGAGCTACCTATCAATCGCCAGATAGATGCGCTTCCTTCCGATATCAAGCTAGTTCATCCACACAATTCAGTTGCCGATTCCCCGTTCCTCATACCTTCTCCAGCACTCACGTATAACTCATCGTCATCGGCGTCCTCACGCACACCATCCACACTAAGCCCCTCTACACCCTTTTTCGGATCTTTTTCTCATCCCAGCGACAGTTACGATGCATACAATGGAGAAGAACATGAGGGTGACAAGGCCGATGCTACGATGGCTCACGAAGTGACCACGTTCGACATGGCCACAAAGATCCACTCTGGAAGTGGATGAAACGTTTATCATCGCCCTTGGTCTGCCCTCGTATATGGTTTTTGTTTACTTGCACACTGCCTTGTGTCATTGTGTCGTGTCGTGTCGTGTCAAGCTGATATTCAACGAGCGGTCTAGCTTTCACGAGCTCGAGGCATTGTAAATGCTGTAATTGTTTACTTGTACACTGTTCGTAGACAACACATTGTGTCGCACAAGCCATCCTCACGTCGTCCACACGGATCCCATTATGTTAGTACCGTACGTCGTACGACTATTCCTTTCACTACCATACACACGTCATCTCGACACCCCTCATTTCTTTGCCTGTTGTTCTCGCTTGTCCCGTAGTTTCTCCTGTATTGCATTGGCTTGTATACAACTATAGGCTTCTCCCAGCTTTTAGACACAGTTGTTAATCCACGTAAATAACAGAGTGAATGGTTTATGCACGCGTACAACTTCAAAGTATATTAAGAGGCCCACTCGTCTACTTCAATTCTTGTGACAATGAAATGCTTGCATCAACGGTGGAGGTGGAGTTGCGCTCTCTCACTTGCTGACGGGCTTATCTCCATTTCCTCTCTCCTTAATAAGCGCAGTGCAAATGTACATGGTGGATTTGAATCGAAGGGCCCGCACGCCTGTCGAGTTCGGCTCTGGCTCGGATGGACTCCTGGAAAGAATGGAAAGAATCTGGAACAATCTCGGGGCCGGGCAAGTTTCGCAACGCATAAAGCTCTCTGACGCACGCTGCACATCGTCGAGACACAATTTTCCCGACTTGCACACCCTGCTGTTGTAGCCATGGGCAATGCCGTATCAGATATCTCCCCAGAGCGAGACCTGCTCGACTTGCACGGCCGTGTGGCCATCGTCACCGGTGCAAAGTAGGTTGGGATCGGGCACTGGACATTTTGATTGGCACGGGCTAACGACCTACCCTTTGGGGAATTCAGCTCGGGCATTGGTCTCTACATTGCGCTCCACCTCGTAAGACGCGGCGCAAAGGTGTACCTCGCCGCGAGAAGCGAGGAAAAGGCGGAACATGCTATCGGGCGGATGGAAATGGAGGGGATGGGAGAGCACCCGGGCGAACTCGTCTGGCTCCCGATTGACCTGACGGACCCGCGTAGGGCAAAGGCGGCCGCAGAGTGGTTTGTCAAGAGGGAGAGCCGGCTGGATATAATTGGTACGCGACGAGCCTCCTTTTAAATTTGCGTGGATGCGTGGATGAGACTGACCCCTTCTTTCCTTTGTTCACCCCTTGGTGGTGTGATATTTTGTGCACAGTCAATAATGCTGCCAAGTGCGTCGGTTCCGAGTCTTGATTCTAACTGGGTGTGATACTTTTTTTTTTTACTAGAATCTTGAGCCCATACGGAAGAACGGCTGATGATATTTCGGACAGCATGGTCATCAAGTACGGCAGCGCGGTCTATTGCATTCTGGCGCACCCCCGTTGACCTAGCTTTGTTGGGCCTGGATTGGTACAGCCACATTAGTCCTTTCTTATTCACAAAGACGCTTTTGCCTGTCATGGAGAAGACGGCGTTGGAGCCCGGATCGGATGTGCGGATTGTCAATGTATGTGCGGTGCATACAGACAGTGAGCGCCTCGACTCACTAGGACAGGTGTCTTCGGTCGCGCATCGATGGGTACCGAATCCGCGGTATGACAGCTTGGAAGCGTTCAACAACGACTTTTCGAACACGTACAAACCAAAGCTGAACCTTTATGGTAAGAACTCGTTCTTCTTGGCTGCGCGGGTAATTTGCTCAGCAAGAAATGGGGCCTGGGCAGCGTATACAAAACTTGCAAATGTGCTCTGGACAAATGAGTTGCAACGCCGGTTCGATGCAAAGAAAATACCAATTACGGCCATGTGTGTACATCCAGGCAACGTCATGTCAGGTAGGTATTCCTTTCGTACCTGAGAAATGCGAGCTTTCATGATTATTCTGCCACCACATTTGAAACAGAGGGAAACGTCAAGCTCTTTACCTCCCTGACCCTTGGTCGACTAATCAACTGGGGCTTCTCACTCTTCTTCATCTCTCCGCACGACGGCGGATATACGCCTGCCTGGGCAGCTGCCTCACGCCGGGTCGTCGAAGAGCGTGAGCACTATAAAGGGAAGTATCTGGTACCATACGGTACCATTGAGGAGGCGAGCCAGGATGCGAGAAGGGAGAATTTGGCAAAGGAGCTGTGGGAAACGACCGAGGAGATCTTGAAGCAATTTAATTGGCTGTAAAGATGATGATATACCCAAGTCGATGACCGTGTCGGAGACCATAAAGATAGAGAGGTTGGCGTAGTTGATTTGATTTGTATCGTCCCGATTGTGGACATTGTTTGGCACAGCACAAGACCAGTCCCCATTTGAGACATCCACACGAAAGAGGCCACTTTTGGTCAGCAGATAGCCCCCGGATCACGTTTGCAGCCAAGCCAAAGTGGTGTCGTGTGCACACGACCGATTGAGACTGGACTCGAGTCGGTGCCGAAGATATTGATGATTGCGTAATTCATAAGAAAATTTCTACCAACGATCCGGACAGATGAGAAGCTTTGGCCGACAAGAAGCATCATTCATCAATCAAACGCCACAATCATGGAAAGGAAGGGAATGTCAGGAGGACATGCGGCGTCGTCAGTTGGGAATGCGAGACAAAGGGGCCGGGGGGCGAACGAGATAGGATCAGAGGCGAGTACACTCATACCGTAACTGAAGTATGCAGCGGCTCTGGCATGGGCTGTACCTTCCTTTCATCGCTAGAAGCAACTAAAGGGAAGGTACGCTGGCGTGCAGGAGTCAGAAAAACTCTCGGAATAATCACAAAGCTGAAACACTGATCGGAAAGGCATTTACAGTTACAGCCAGTGAAGATGGAGCTAGTGCATTGTCTACTAGAGAGTGATTTATCTCTTTGATATAGCTGTAGCCTAGTGCTAATGCTAGGAATAAAGCTAATTACTGTAATGTGCTTTTAAAAAAAGGGGCACCAACCCCAATCAAAATCTTGCCAAGGTGTTGGTCGAAATATTGAGGTCTCCACTGTGTGTGTGTGTTTATTGAGGTGGCCTGTCGTTTTGAATCCGGCTGTATCAGCGTCCCTTACTACGTGTCGTGGGGGCGACTTGGTAGAGCGAGCCCGACGCTACGGTCAGTCTTGACGTGTATTAAAGTGTAGAACATCACGGTGTACAGCATGGTGATGATTCGAATAGTGATGCGGGTCAACCGAGTTTATGCGGACAAACGTAAGTTAATGCTCAGTAGCGCTCAGTTTCTACCGAGAAGTCATTGCTCGTGCAAATCATGAGTGATCCGAACTCTGATGTGCATCAGGAATAGTTAACTATGAAGATGGTATCAAATGAATAGTGACGTACATTGGCCATGACACCACCTCCCACAACACTCGTGTCCTGTATACAGAACCAGAGCACGTTTGGCGCGGTCACTCAGTAACTCTCAGGAGGATGGGCTGGCCCGGAGGCGCGCTCTGTTTTCGAAGGTGCTCCGCGTGAGACTCGGAGCGTGAAGCTTGAGGATCCTCTCCCATTGTAGGTGTAAATGTACCCTCAATTAGGCGACCTGCGCTGCGAGACTGCGCAAATAAATTATGAACACAATAATTCCTCTATCTCTTGACACAATCGAGGCTGACGGGCACTTGGTTGGTTCCAGTGGGCAGTTCTCAGCGCTTGCGCCACTACCAAAGCTGCAAGACGCAACTTGAGATCCAGCAACACCCCACGTGCTCCAATTGACGCGAGCCACCGCCACCTCGTCGATACGTCCATAACCCATTCGTTAGGGAGAAGATTCGAGGAGATATCGGCTCGTGACCTTTCGACCCGCCTAACTTGATACCTAAAGAGACTGGGTCAACGCAATACGGATGAAACCGATTGAATACCACTGACTAGGCAGCATGCGACGACTGGTTTAACTCAGTCTGAGTTAGAGTTGTTGCCATTGCCACGGGGGAAAGGGCGTCATCGACGAACGTAGAGATGTATCCGACGTGCGTCGTAGCGACAGTCTCATCGTAATTAACCGGTTTCTGCAGTGTTGGATCGCGCAGGTTGATCATGAGCCGCGAGACCATCACTACTGATAGTCTATACGAGATCGTCAGCATCAACAGAGAAACTGTGAACCAGAGCACGGACATATTTGTAAAGTCCACAGTCGATAAGTCGAGCCGAGGCTAGCATATCAGTTAATGTGAACGTCACTATAACTGAGAGTCAATCTCTCAAATGGGCTTACCTTTGGCAACTAGAGGTGGAGTGAAGCCAGGTTATCTCGGATTAATTAAACGGAGAGCAGAGAGGAAGTGACGCACCGACATGAGGATGATATTGACAAGGTTACAATTCCATATTACGCTTACGGAGTAGTCAGCCAATGACACTTCCCGAAACTGCCGCTGCATACCTATAATAGAGAAGGCCTGGGTGGGTGACCTCGTAGTGTCAACTCATCGAATGGTCTGTATATGTCATGAACGCACCGTCCATAAAGATCCGATGGATAAATGGCTCTTTTCGTGTCCACAATGTTACCGAACGGGCCATAGTAAGAACGAAGACGGTGAAATCAAAGACCAGGAGGGCACCAAAAGCCCCCGCTTGCACTGGCAGAAGCCATTATAAACACACTTTACGACATCATGGAGCGTACGCCTACAGTGAGCACTGATAACACCGCCCAACGGTGATGAGACAGAGCCTCCAAGAGTAGGGATAGTGCTCACTGTTCCGTGGATTTAACACTGGGTGTCACTCTAACGATAACCCACTAAAAAAAATTATGCAGGCACATGGATCGTCGAGAGCAGCACTTACGCATGCAACCACTACTCCAGCTGTGAATTCGAGGACCACAAGAGCAAGAACCCACTTGTTGCGAAGGTATAGGCCATAAACTCTCATCGTGAGAAGTACTTTAGCATAAGCAGTGAGCCAAATTTCGGACTATCATTTCAAAAATCAACGCACTTGCAGTCAGAGCGGTCAAAATTAACACTAGTAGGCTATGATACGGCTGGAGAGCCTGTGCTCTGTAACAATCAGCAGGTAGCCCCACAATGGGTGTTAGGACGCAAAGACTTACAAGGGCTTGCAGAAGAAAAGGTTGAGAGATTACCGGAAGGCAGCCAAATGAAACCTACCTTTGTCTTACAAGGATCCCCAAAAACGACAAAGAAAAATGGTATGTGGCCTAGCACGGCTATATAGCGGTTGACCATAAATATGGCCGAGGCCCACGTGTACGGTCCCGCCCACCAGAACCAATCGATCTCCATGGGTAACGTGAGGAAATAATCATAATATAGTATGACTTTACCGATATATCAGTGCAATTTCTCGGGAGTAAAACAGGACGAACCGTAGGCGCAAAGAGAGGAAACGTTAACTGTCGTGAACCTGAGCACGCTACGTGAGCTACCAGTATATGTGAAGTTAATGACTGGTGGGTCGTATATACCGATGCGTTTCGCAGCGTGGCTCGCTCATGAGAAAAGAGGAGTATGATGACAGTGCTGGAGGGAGGGAGGTTTGTAGGGGAGGGGTGTTTCGCTAGGATGGTGACTTTTGTGTTATTTTACGTTAGATAGCCGTGTCGTTGCTGCTCTGATATATAAAGAGTTTGTATCAAAAGATCGTTGTTGAGGAAAAGAAACATTGCGTTAGCTTCCAGGTAATGAGGACCGAAATTTGCTTTATTGGGGAACGAGGATTCATCAGTGGCAGGAGTTGAGTAGGCTATACAGTTCCTGTGGCCAGGTACCCACGTGCGATGATACTCGTTGCCTCAACCCGGGTCCAAGAGTAGTCAGTGTTTTCGGCATGCATCAAACGCCTCTACACTCTTTCCCTAAAAGACTAAATCAAATGGGCGCGTAACCGCAATCGGCTGCGTTGCGTAGTCCACCCTGGTTCCGGCAGCTATGCACAGCAGCCCTGGAAGATCAACAGGAGACTGTTGTGCATCAAGAACGAGGCCACTTTGACATGAGGTTACTGAACCCTGGTGAGAACCATAGTCAACTAAAAAGGTAACGTCGCCGTGGGTCGCAACCAGACTGTAACCCAGAAGGCAGAAGGTCTTTCAGAGCAATTGTAAGGACACCTATAACGTCCTGGAGATTATCTAGAGTGTGTGTGTTGCCTCTTCACAAAAGGAAGCGCCGAGTAGCGCAAGTTGCAGTTGCATTTATGTGCCCGACTTTTTATATAACACCGCGATGGGCCAGTCCCGTCCTGCATCGCTTGAGTTCCTGAGCTACTTTTTACATACGGTGCACTGGTGAGTGTTATGGAGACGATGTATTGATCACGTTGGATACGTGTTACGTGATCTTTTCTGATAGGTTGACAAAAGCTGTCACGGTCGCGTTCAACGAGTCGCGAGTGTCTTGTGCGACGTGCGACGATGACTTCGTCACTTCCTCGCACACCCTCTTCCTCATCCCCATACCGACCACATACTTCCTCCCCGCTCTACGAATCGTTTTCTCCATCCCCATCCACTTCAGCTGCCGCGAAACTCCAGTCGCGCCGTCTCGCGCAGTACAAGTCCATCACGACACCCACCCGTCGCGTCGTCTCAAGCGCGTACCATTCGTGTCCGAAGCGCGCGGTGGCGGATGAACCACATTTTGGTGCCTCCCTATTTTCCTCGGTGGCTAGTCTCGGAGATGCGGGGAATCCACGCAATAAACTTCTCCGTGACCGATTGAGGCAGCGCTGTGCACGTCGGGCACAACAAGAACGTACAAAACGCGTCGAAAGAGAGCGGCGAAGAAATGGGTTGAGTAGTGATGGTGATGATATGAGTATGGAGAGCGACGAGGAGAATGATGAGCTTGTGCTCAATGATGAGGCATGTCATTCTGCTTCGTGCTTATGCGAGTTTATATCTGAGACAAGTACACTTCCAGCTGTTTCGTAGGATAATTGCCAGCGCAAGCCACAAGCAACAATACTCATACCGCCTTTCGTTTCAACACGAGGTTGGGTCATCAATCGATCCTGACATGGAGGATGTGGCCGAGTGGGAACGTATTCTACAAGGTACAGTGACTTGCGACCCTCTCATCTGGGGTGGGGTTCCTCAATGGCTCAATGCTTCTCAGAAGGTGGATCGCGTCCTGGTGGTGAACCAGACCTCCCTCCATCTGAATTCGATGAAGAATACATTGCTGAACTTGCTGCCCAAGCCGAGGAGGCTGAATTATGGGCGGATTTCGATGACCCCGACACAATCTTCAGCTTTAGTGATATCAATGATATTGACGTCAGAGTTCGTGCTACACTGGATGACGATGTCCGTATGGCTTGATTCTGCCGTGTAACTAGGTATATACTCGAGATTATTTCTGTACATGATTAGATCACCCAGACGATGGATAAAACCTTCTATCAGACGGGAGTGCGAGAAACCAGCAAAGGGTGGATGTTAGTATAGCTCTGTCGTTCGATGGAAGATGCACTGAGTAATGTAAATTTTGGGCTAGGACCTATTGACATGTCACATAAGGATATCGCCATATCGATTTGCCTACTGCAGTACATACCGACTCGGACGGCGAACAACTATGAAGCATAAGTTTCGTCATTCAGTGGCGGGCGGGGCCTCGCACGGCATGAGGATAATTGTGCCATCGTCTGCAATGATCTTGAAACGCACTGTTTGAAACGCATTAGAACCCGGACAATGGGGAAAAAAGGGGGGAGGGTGAGCATTAGAGATGAAGGACGGGTAATAGGAGAAAGGAAGAAATGTAGGTAGATTCGATACGCACACGTCGTGAAAGGTTCTCCGCGTGCTCTGCGAATACTCGTAAAGTAGACCGTTCCTGCGCCTTCCCATACCAGATGGATCAAATCAGTAAAGAGAAAAGAACGGTCTTTTGCGCGCGTACCTTTGTGACCTTTGATGCGGAAGCTGATGTCGATGTTCCCCTGTAGCATCTTGACCTAGGTGGCACGAGGATAAGCTATGCTGTAATCTGTAATAACTTGCGCCCTTCCCCAACATCGGAGAGAAGGCACAAAGCATCACGTACCGAGCCATACACCCACGGACTGCCGTTGAGATACCACATGGGCTCGGGGCGCATAGCGTCGCCGAGGACGGCGCGCACGTCCTCGCTCTCGCGCAGGTCGCTGAGCACGCGGCGCATGGCGGAGCTCGAAAGGCGCTCTTGGTTAGCGGCATAGGCTAGGAATGCACCCCACCCTCCGACACCGCAGATGCAGACAGCGAGAAGGCCGGGCCATGCGCGCTGCATATACAGGATAGAGGGAGGGTAAGCATTTGATGTACATGTACGTGACACTAGGGAGGGGCGAGACGCTCACACGGTACGGCGGTAGGTCGCGAGGGTGAGGTCTGCTGTAGTATGGTCGCGGACGTGAGGTCGACGAAAACGTTTCAGGCGGTGGAAGGGCTTTCGGGGGCGGTCGCGGAAGTTTGTTCGCGAACGACCGCGAGAAGTTGAACACTAATGGGTGCGTTGTGGGCCTCGCGAGGGTCTGAGGACGAAACATGGCATCGGGGTGGCGAAGCGGGGGTCACAAACTAGAATTGGGGGGCGACAATTCTCCGCAAATATCTTATCCAATTTTGTCTCAGTTTCGGTCTAAAAAAAACCTCGCACCCCCGAGTGTCCGTGAGGCCAATTCAATTCCTTCCAACTGCTGCTGCTGCCACGCCGTTCCTTCTCCCGTTGCAGATCACCGTGGAATCGAACAAGGCGACTTCGGGCCAGTCGGCTTATGTTCGGTATTCGGACCACACGACTTGACCGACACGGAAGGATGGCACGCGTTTTCATCGTGTTTTTTCCGCAATGGGTACCAGCGCTACGGCAGCCGTAGATTATAGATGTGAGTGAGTCCCGCAGCCCCGCAGCCCCCTGTCTTGACCCCTCACTTATCATCCCAAGCTACTTCGCTAAACCCCGCCCCGTCCTTCTCCCAGAGCAGAGACAGTGACCTCCCGCCCCGAATCCCAGTTCACAGCTATTTGGTACATTGTACTCTATCGTCCATGTCAGCATCCTCCTCTTGCGACATTTGCCAGTGCCAAGTACCCACAGGGGGATGGGATTCCCATGTTAGGGGGAAGGCCCATTGCCGCAAGGCCGGGTTGAGAACGGAAGCCGTCCTTCAATCGGCTCACAGGGATAGGAATGGTGTTTCCGTTTCCACACCGGATAATGGGTTGGACTTTGGGGTCATCGATCCTGGAAGGATTTCCGACACAGTGAAGTTCTTCATTCTCAAAGCAACGACTGAGTCTGCCGAATTTCTGGTCTTGGACCCCCGATGGACTTCAGGCTCACGTTCAGTTGGCACCCGAACTGCGTGCGTAATTCTCGCCTTGCCAACGGCCGCCACTCGATGCGATGTTCTCCCCGCAGCTTTTCGTGTGGAATCGAAGGTGACCCCTTGCTCAGGCGAGGTCGCGACGTCCGGATCATCGTACGCTTGCGCGCCACCGAAATCGGTAGATATGAAGACATTTTGGAGATCAGATTTGCTCGTGTATCCAACAACCAACAGTTCTCCGTGACTCGAACGATCAAGGCGGTTGTAGGGGATGCAACTAGTTACTCGCTCTTACTTCCGACGGCTCCCTATGTCCCACGCCGTAGAGTCAACAGACAGGAAGTAACCAGTTTCGTCTCCGGTGTTGCTCCACCGAGATTGCTTGCGATTGCCTGGCGTACCAACCTTGGAAAGTATAGGATTCCCAAAACTTTTAGGCCAATCCTCTCCCTACCACCGAATCGCTCTGACAACGGAGAGGATATCGTCCCGACACAGATTAGATCGATCTTTCCACAAACCTTACGTCTCTCATCCCACGCTAATGCGTTCTGCCAATTGCAATGGTTGGAAGAGATTGCCATGGAGTGCGTTAATTACTTGACTCACTTATTCATCTTGCTAGATGTGCCTGTGTTCCTAGAGATGCTTTACGAGTATACGATATGGAGTCTGTGAGGTTGACAAAGCATGGCGTGTATTACCAGTGAGGCTGTAAAATGGAACTTTGTGATTATCGGTTCACCTGTAGCTTCTTACAGTTTACCAGTCCCGGGCTTGGCAGAAAAGCGACCAAGCGTCATAATTGGTGAATACTCCCATGATATGATGTACATCATGCCACTTAGCTGGGAATCCTAGGTGATACCGTCCTCGTACAAATGAATGGAGCGGCGCACGACAAGTGGTATGAAGGCCACGTCCATTATCTACGCCAGGCAGAGGTTTCCCTACGTTTTCACGAGTCATTTCCAAAAGATGGGACGAAACAATTCGATGTGCGTTTTCAAGTGAACAGGGTACCTCTTAGGCGACAACATCAAGCACTTTGTGCTAATCAATATGCCCCTCATTTACTGTTCCCCGGACCGACTCACGTTGCCTTCTCCACGACAACCTCGACCGATCCATCCATCACTCTCTATGACCGAAAGATTGAAAACAACTCTCGCCAATTTCAGGCCATCAAGCATATCTTGGCTCTACGTCAGACTTCTGCCCCTTTCATAATATTCGGACCGTAAGATGGACAAATTCTCATGTAATATCATTGTTTTCCTTATTTTCTGTCTGTGCAGGCCCGGCACCGGCAAGACCGTGACCATCGTGGAGGCGATAAAACAAATATTACATCGTGATCCCAGCGCACGCGTACTTGCCTGTGCACCAAGCAATTCCGCAGCCGATATTATTGCTCAAAGGCTCTCTGTACTCCTTCATCCAGATTCCCTTTTCCGATTCTATGCCCCTAGTCGCGAGAAGAAGACAGTTCCTCCTGACCTGCTACCGTACACCTTTGAAAATACGGATGGCCTATTCTCTCATCCGCCACTCGGCACGGTGAAATCATTCCGTGTGGTTGTGTGTACTTGCATCTCCGCTGCGTTCACGTTCGGCATCGGTGTGGAGCGTGGCCACTTCTCCCATGTCTTCATTGACGAGGCTGGCCAAGCTACAGAACCTGAAGCCATGGTAGTCGTCAAGAACGTGGCAAATGCCTCAACCAAACTCATCCTCTCGGGTGACCCGAAGCAGCTTCGTCCCATTATCCACTCTGCCATCGCGAACGAGCTCGGACTTGGCATTAGTTATCTGGAGCGCTTGATGGAGTGTAGTGTCTACCGCGGGTCAAACGATGGGAGCTCCGGGTGAGCACCTCTGGCGTCATCTGGCTAGAATCTGACTCGTCTTTTTAGCGTCGTAAAACTTCTGAGTAACTATCGTTCGCACCCCACCATTATCCAATACCCTAGTGAGCGTTTCTATGACGGTGAACTCGAGGCATGTGGAGAACCCTCTTCCGTCAATTCATGCCTCAACTTGAGGACCCTTGTCCGAGACAAATATCCTGTCATATTCTGCGCGGTGGAAGGACAAGATGCCCGAGAGGCATCTTCACCTTCGTTCTTCAACCCTGAAGAAGTACTACAAGTCAAAGCGTATGTACAGCAGCTGCTAGCCGACACACGCGCTGTTCCCCGAATTGGCAAGTTGTTTCCTCCTCATTGTAGAGATACATTCTTAACAGAATCAAAGAGCCTGCGCATATCGGAGTCATCGCACCGTACCGTGCGCAATGCATGAAGCTTCGCGCAGCGCTCAAGCAAATCGCTCCAGAAATCAAAATTGGGAGTGTCGAAGAGTATCAGGGTGACGTAAGCAACACCACCGATCGATATTCGTAGTGACTGAAGTATGGGCACACAGGAACGTCGGATAATCATCATCACGACTGTCCGAAGTAGCCGTGATTACATCAACTACGACCTGAGGCATACACTTGGGTTCGTGGCGAACCCGCGCCGCTTTAACGGTGCGCTGCGCATACCGTATCGTCAAAGGAGCCTATCTCACATACACTGGTTTCTGTTTGCTCCTTTACAGTCGCGGTCACACGTGCAAAGGCGCTTTTGATCATGATCGGAGACCCCTTGGTCTTGGGCCTAGATCCACTCTGGCGTGCTTATCTCAATAGCGTGCACGCTGGGGGTGGATGGCGAGGGCGACAGATACCGTGGGACCCTCTCGAGCCCGTGAACCCAGATGGTGGGTACGACGCTGATCTACGCGTCCGCGCCCTCAGCGATGTGGACGCCTTGGCGCAGCGGCTCTTGGATGAGGCAGACTTTGATGACGCCGATGAAGATCAACCGTTCCGTGAGCCGGAAGATTGATTTGTCGTTGATGTTAGGTGTTTCAACACGTTCGCGGGTCGTGTCGTGATCGGGCCGTAGTCTGTCTGTAGCATTTTGTGAATCCATGCCAATCTCGTGAATTCTACTACAGTGATCACTGCTCATTGGGCTAGAGGTGTGAGATAACGTCGGGGTTGACACCGAATGTGTGGGCCTACGAGAACTGGCGAAACAGGAAGAACAAAACCTAGTCAGCTAGCGAAGAAAACCAGTCAAAGGATTCGGGGAAGATGTTGGTATCATATTTATTTCCGTGTGCGAGCTGCAGTCAACGCGACCTTTTGTGGTATTACCGACAAAGTAGCGCCCTTTCTACGTAGTCATTATCTTATGATAGCAGTACAAATAGCAAGACAACATGCCTCTAGAAAAGACGGTTTCGTTTTGCCCTTCGTCGTCCACGCACCTGCCCCTGCCCCTGCGTGGCCGTGGCATGATCTTTATCACCCGCCAAAATGTAACGATAGGTAACAGGCATAATGGACGAAGCTGTGAGACTAAAAGCGAGCTGAAACCGAAGGCAGCACTTCAGCTTTCGAGTTCAGTCCATATTAAAACCCGGCCGGTCCTTCCTGCCCAAGTCCAAAGAGACGTCTTGTAAATCCGGCACGCAAGAACCCGAAGAGTCAAGTCAAGACTAGGATTCCGTCCTTCGCTTTTCCATTCCGTCTCTGCGCAGACCTCTGCCAAGGAGCAATCAAGCTTGAAGGTTCCTCTGTACTCTGCTTCGTCTTTCTCTTACCTAAGAGGCTAATAGCCACGGTCCTCCTGAGAAAAGTACCTACCGTCGTAGCGGCACGCTAGCATGGACTTTGATCACCCTTAGTATGTGCACCAGTCATTTGTTCTGGTACCTCGAACCCTAGAGATTCGTTTATACGCCGTAGATAGTTGACTTGGCTCTTCAACTCTCGTGCGACCCGCGCGCCTGTACTGAGCATCAGGTGAGTAATCCCCGCTTATACCCGCACACCAGTACAGTACACACCAGTAGTAACCCACGCGCACGCCAGGCCGCGTCGCCCATCGGCTCCCGTATTTGCAACAGCTAAAAATAGATATAGATATGATAACACGATGGCTGGGCGCGACCAGCCCGTGTTGCGAGTTGGTCGGTGTCCCGCGGCGCTTGGTATATGGATTATGCTGAATAGTCGAGCGCAGTCTGCAGTGGTTGGATGGGTTAATTTATGTGTAAGGCGCAATTAGGCAGGCAGACTGCGGCAGGAGAACCAACCAAATACTACTTTTCTCTGACGGATGACTAAGTTGTACTAGTACAGGGAGATGCGGCGCTAGATAAGAAGATAACCCGAGCGGGGCCATCTGGTCATGGAAAGCAGAAAGCAAAAGCAATGGACGCATCTCGGCTGTAAAGATGGCGATGACGATGGCTAGGAAAGGGTGGAGTGCACTCCACATGGCTGCCATAATGGGCACGGCACAACCAAGTTGCTGCGCAATAGACCGGGGCCCAGATGATATACTTTCCGCAGTCCTCTACGATGATTTATACTCTCACATCCTCCTTTCTCCCCTTTCATCCACTTTATCGTCCCAATGAACAACGCTCAGCCTTCCCCCGTACCCTTCCCCTCTACTGACGAGAAGGTGTCGCCTATCCCTTCCGCGCACCCACCCAGCTACCAAGTGCAGGCGCCCGGGGCTCCTCTTCCCCCGCCAGCACACGCTGAACCTGATCACCCTAGTCGCTGTCGCCGTCGCTGCCGTCGTTTCGGCCATTTCCTCGTCGCTACACTCTTCGTTTGGTTCACTCTTCGTTATGTCCTCCGTCACTGTGAGCTACGGAGGTTTGGCCCTTCCAATCTCGATGACTTGGACTGGAGGGTAAACATCCCCCCCTATCCGCTTCAGACGGGCGGTTTTACTGACTTGGCCCTTTGTTGTTAGGAAGCCGGCCTGAGTGCCATTGGATTTGGCGAACATCCGCCCCCGCCCCCGCACGGCGGAACCATCGACGCCTGTGTCGAACCTGATGATTGGACCGAGTTTGATCCCCCCAGCGAAGGGCATTACCCCCATAGATTCGATGTGTGGCGACGGACGGAACTCTCGTTGCCGAGCTCTTCAGATGACATTTTCCTATTCTCCCGCGGGTTTGAGTCCCATCGCGGCGTAAAGGGTGTTCTGCATCTTGTCGAAGCCGCCAATCGTGACGATATTGGGGTCGAGGTGATTGTCGGTTCCCACGAGAACAGCCACCTATTCGAGAAGGCAAAACTTTGCAAGCTCCACCGCGGAGACAGTGGTCGCGGTGTCGGAATCTTCGTAAGTCGTCTCGGACTTCTGTGTTCTTGTTCATGTGGGTTAATGTGCGCCCCAATAGGCCCCCTGGTTCCGACGTGATCGACCTCATCATCGCCATCCTCGCCATAAAGATGTGTTGTTCTTCAATATCACCGTCTCGCTTCCTGAGGGCAAGGACGTCACCGCTATTCCCCACTTCGAGACTTGCTTGCCATTGTTCCATCAAGTGGTCACTGAGCTCCCGAAGCACACTTTTGGTTCCATCTCCCTCCACTCTTCCAACAGTCCCATTTTTGCCAAAGTATGTTTTGACCCCCCGTCATTTTGATGCTGTGACACTCAAGTTCCCCTTTTTTAGCATCTTATCGGTGACAAGATCAGCATCCACACGCGTAACGCTCCGATCGGGGGCACGTTCAACACTTCGTCTTCAATCGATATCAAGACGTCCAACGCCCCCGTTAAAGTCACGGTTAACGCTTTCAACCAGGACCATGCTCCCCCCACCGAAGTAAGCATACATACGAGCAATAGGTCGGTCCTCTCCCTCCATGAAGCAACTTCCTCCCAGCCGGGGAACTCACGAGTCTTTTAATTTTCTTCCAGCATCCTCGCCGCCCGCCTCGCACTGCTCTCTACGCACGACAAACAGACGATCGGCGCCTTCGCCGTCCACGCCCGCACGTCCAACTCTCCGCTGGCGCTCAACTTTACGGACCAGACACCCGACTCGCAGCTCAAGGTGGAAGCGCACACCTCCAACTCGCCCGCCCGTGTC
>QLOT01007825.1:0-15012 GCA_003313875.1 Russula aff. compacta | reverse complement strand
TGAACAGTCCAATGTCTATCTGGTGTACTATATTACTAGAGACGGGTGTCCATGTGCAGACTATAGTAAGGGAAGGAGAGCACCAATGACGACTCCTGCAATGCCAACGATGACTGCGTTCCATTGTAACGAAGGCACCCCAGAGACATAACCATCAGGTGGCCCATATACACCACCCTGTCCTGACTGGCCCGGACTCGGAGCACCGCCTGGCCCATTCCCTCCACCATTGACGTTTGTGGGGGCAGTTGGTAGAGGCCCGGTAGAGGTGGGTTGTGTAGAGGTCGAGTTTGATGAGGAGCTGTTGGTTGAATTGCTGGTGGAGTTACCGCTCGAAGCGGGGGCATTTGAGGCCAAGGTCACAGTGATGGGGAAGGCAGCCGTGAAGGAAGCAGTCTGGCGGTTTGAGTCGAGGGAAACACCAACAGAAAATGAGGTGGAAACGGAAACGGGAGCGGATGTTGTTGCATTGGTTGAATTGTTATTCTGTCAAGTCGGGAAGGGTGGTACAGTTGAGTCAAAGGGAAAGTTTGGATGAACTCACCTGTGCGAGAACGCTGGTGAGAGTGAATGGGACAAGAAAGAGTGAATAAAAAAGAAATGGGCGCATCTGGTGGAGGTGGTGGAGTGGTTTGGTGGCGGGTGGCGGTTACCGATACGGCAAGGGGCCTCGGACGCCGACTCGGACTTGGAACCCATTGTGGAATTGAGTGACTCCCATGCCCGCCACCAAATTGACCTACAACAGCTACTTAAAGCTGCCTCTCCCCCAAGCCCCATGGACCCCATCCCCATATCATCCTACACTATCAATCTCATCCTTCACTACATCTCCCCCCCTTCACAACTAGCCAGCCCAATACCCTCAAATCTACTCTCTCGTTCTCTCTTGCAAAGACATTCCTTCCTCGAAATCTCCCCGCAAGACGCCCCTTCCTATCTTTCTTGGCCTTCTCCGGATCGTGATCGCGCCATTCAGTACTTGGAATCTCTTCCGATGCCTCTCGACGAACTGGCTCCAGACCTTGTCGGTTACTCAGTTGACCCAGAACATGCCTACGCCCATGTCCACGTCAAGCCCACCGGAGACGATGGCCTACGCCTCGTCTTTGAATGGGATGGCGAAGAGAGCTGGAGATACCATGACTCGAACGTAATGCCATTCCCTCCTGGGACCCATCCTTCTCCGGTCGACGCCGTTGCCAGTGCCACCTCTGTCTCCACCCCGATCCCGGAATTCGGAGAAGAAAAACAGGGCAAAAGTGGAGACCCCGATGGCGATAGTGACAGCGACGACGACTATTGGAATTTATATGGCAAGGAAAACAACAGTGGCGTCCAGCTCTTGCCATCCACAAGCAAGAACCAGACGGATGCGAGCGAAGATGCGTATTGGGCTCGATATGCTTCAGTACAAGGTATGATGTCTGCGGCGTCTTCCCAGCTGAGCCACATATTCTGAACATGCACTGCTCAAGGTACGGCCGACTCCACGGTTCCATCACCTGCACTCAAGAAAACACGTAGGCTTGAAGCAGTGCCAGTGGTGCAACAAATTTCTCGTGAAGAGGTCATTCTCACCCTCGATGCGGATATCCGCTCTCGCCTTCGTGACCCAAAGGCACCTCCATCTCCGACTAGTCTGACACATCGTTTATCCGCACTATCTCCACGTTATTCGAACACTAGCCCGCTCTCAAACAGCCTCCCTGGACCAGATCCCGAAGAAGATATCCCGGAAGTGACAGATGACGACACTGAATCCCCTTCGTCATTGCGTGACGATGAAAATCCGTGGGAATTAGGGGAACCCCAAAAGAATCGGATGGAATCCACTACCGTGAATACGGCAAACTCATCGTCATGTCAAGGAACTAGCCAGGATGATGATGACCGGGCCCTCCAGGATGCTGTGCGGGGCTTATTCTGGTTATGGAAGTCGAGACACGGATCGAATTCTTCCCCGGGGGAAACAGGAGAAAAGTCGACTGAGGAACTCGACAGAGAAGACTTTCTCCAATTAGTTAGCCGGGCAATCGCAGCGCCAAGATAATGCATCGTTGTGGTGTGATAAGACTAG
The DNA here is from genome assembly GCA_003313875.1 of Russula aff. compacta. Lineage (NCBI taxonomy): Eukaryota > Fungi > Basidiomycota > Agaricomycetes > Russulales > Russulaceae > Russula > Russula aff. compacta. The sequence continues at coordinate 12,932 of QLOT01007825.1, read as the reverse complement.
GTATGATGTAGTAAGTGTTCGGATGGTAATGTAATGTATAGATCACCGCTAGCATGTATATTATTTCTGGCGCAGGTCACTAGAAAAGTGCAGTGTTGGAATGGCAGATACTCGACACAGGTGATTAAAACAGTGGGGAGTACATTGGAGAGTCACAAGCAAGATTCCCTAGCTACAAACTAATAATCGGTGTGTGAAAAATCGAGTTGAAGGGTAAACCTCCTTGGTCGCAGCAGACTGAGGCCCTCACTCACCCCCAAACTCACCCTCACCCTAAATAAACGTTGGTTACGTGGTTACGTGACCGTCTTACCCTCTTTCCTTTCGCCCTACTCAATAGCTCCAGAAACGGGTGAGTGGCGGCGGCGCAGCACTGAACATAAACCACGCAATTATCTTTAAGGGTGGAAATGACGGAGAATGTTGTAGGGCGTGGGATAACTGGGACATTGTGATTGTTGGCTCACTCTCACGCATACGTCGGCCATAGGAATGGAGATGAGTGCCCTATCAATCGGATGAGGATCACTGGCAGCTGGGGATAGTACAGCTCATCGCGGTTCCCGTGCCTGAGAGTGCTGAGTGAGTATCGTACGTCACTCACGGTAACCTGTGGGATTGATTGCCGAGTTTTCTAGTATACGATCTATGGGGTTTTCTGGGAAAACTCAAGACATTACCATGGGGTTGAGACATCTAGATGTTGAAGGCACCGCTGGTGCCCTAGATACTAAACTGAGGGAATCCGCTCCGCACAGCTAGGTTGCGCTTGTAACCCGTCAAGGAGCACCTCAGATCCGAAAACGGAGGAATACAGATATAACCACAGACATTCGGCCATCAGCAGAGTCGCATAAATAATGATCTTGGCAGCTGTCGGACGTAATAACGCAAGACTGAATCCTAGCCACCTCACTTTCAATGCGAGAACTGTGGCTAGCCAATGCTTCGGTAGAAGTGGAGACGTGTTAGAGTGCTTAGCACAACCCTCAACAGCTCTAAACACTAACCATCTTTGCAGATCGGCATGGTCTAGCAGAGGCAGGGGAAACGAGACCACAAGTAATGATGCGTTTGAGCCAAGACGTAAACGATGTCCAGAGCTCACATCTGCCAGCGCTTGTGGAGGTATATCGAATATCAAGGGCGCAGCGGTAACACAGCCCGACGAGTCATCGGACCGTTTTACAATGGTCGGTTCACGGCCGACGAAACTGCAGTAGGCACGACAAACGATTCAAGACTGGCGGCAAGAGTCAGAACCCGGAGGGCACCCTTGCAAGCTATGATCGGAAGCTTATCTGGGGCTTGTTGTAGTGCAGTACTCTCGCAAATAACTGTGTGGACACCAAGCCTCTCCTTGACATCACATTGAATATTTCCACTGAAGGTGTCGCTGAACTAGTAGGTGAACGAGTGAAGATGTTCGACACGTCAAAACTGTTCAAATTGCACAAAGTACTTTCTAAAGGCAAGGAATTGAAAGGCTGAAAGATGTCTCTACTTGATTCGTTTGAGCTGTAATTCGTTGTAATGAGAACTAGGGCAATGAATAGGCAAGAAGGTGACGTACCTTCTCCGTGTTCCTGAAGACTCTGTTATCAAGGCTGACAGTCTTCTCCTCGATGCGCTCAATGCGGCTGTTCTGCTTGTCAAGTTCTTGGCCCATGGCTGTTCCCAATGCCTGGAGCCTCTTTGTGACATCAGAGATTTCATCAAGGTTGTCATCAAGTTCGTCTTCCATCTCGTCATCAGAGGCAGTGGCCTCAAACTGGTAGCGCTTTCTCTGCTCTCGCTGAAGTGCCTGTTGGGCAGCAGTCTTATTTGGCCGAATCCTCTCCTGCTGAACCGAAGCTTGACCCAAACGGTTCTGAGTGTCGCGAATATCAGTTAGGGCCTTCTCCCGTTCATCCCGTTCATCCTCGTAACGCTGTTGTATCTTCGCGTCTTGTGCGGCACGTTTCGCTTCCTTGTTAAAGGTGATGACAGGGCGGAATATCGAGCGGTTCAGCTGCTTGAGTTCATCGGTCTTATCATCTGCACGTTGGGAGTGACCTTTTGACACGTCGAGATGGCGCTCAGTGTTAGCGAGTTTCTCTACGATTTAAAATGGCATAATAAGTGTGAGCCAATATTACACTACCGCAGCCATCTCCCGACGCACCAGATTGAGTCCCAAGTCTATTGACGGTGTTTCGCGCAGTCTCTTCTGCCTCACGTGCCATGCGGAGGGCGTTGCGCGTAGAATTGACGCCTTCTTGCTTGATGAACCTTGTCTGCTGCTTGATCCCCTCAACGTCCTCTTCATTCTCCTCCCCCGGTGCAGGCTCAGGCAGCCCTGGTCCATCACGAGCAAAACGGCCACTCGAAGTTTTCTCGGGATTGTGGCCGGCGAACAATTCGCTTCTGTCGCTGGCGAGATTGCCTTGGCCACGTGAGTAGGAATCAACGGGTTGGTTTCGCTGATAGCGATCGCGAATGTCGGCATATGAGCTAGTAGAGGGGCCAGTGGCAGCAGGCCTGCTGCTGTACAGGTCACTAGTCGAGTGTGAATTCAAACGCGGGTTTCCAGCATCTGAATTGTCGGGCTCGACGGGGGGTATAAGATTCCTTTCTTTGCGTTTGTTGAACCAGGCCATTGATGAGAAGAAAAAGTGAGTGATGGAGGGAGAGACTGTGATGGTTGTTTTACTTAAGAGGATCACAAGTGGGCGGTGCTAAGTGCGACGTACGAAAAAGGAAGTCAGTTCTCATCTAGTTGTCCGTCTGCTGCTCCGAGTCTTCGCCTCCCGCTCGCCTTTCTTCTCTTTACCAACTACAGTCACGCCCTTCCCACTCTTCACTATACTCCGAAGTGCGGCAGATTTTTGTGCTTTTATCCCACCGGATCCCTTCATTTTCGCAAACTTGTCCATGCCACTCTCCAGTGCATCCCTCGCTTTCTTGTTCGCCTTCTTCCGTTTGTTCCGTGCGGCCCGCTTTTCTTTGGGGGAGAGCTCGCCCCGTGCACGAGGATCAGCTGAGGGGCGTTCATATATCTCACCGGGGGCAAGCATGCTAGCGACTGTATTGCTTGTAGGCAAAGCGGATTCTAAGCTGGTCGACGCAACGTTGGTGACGGTTGAAATCGTCGCAGTGGGCTAAAGGCGACTTTAATTTTTAGAAAGATGGGGTGTCATAGATGCTCACCGCTTTCGGAGTGAAATGGGCATTGGATAGAGCATCCAGCTTCGAGGAAATAGTCTCCCATATCCTTGTAATTTCTTCATGTTCAACCTTTAGTTTCCCATCACGATCCTCCCCTGCGATGCCGCCCGTCTGGGTAGCAATGTACTCGTCTTCATAAATCTGAGCTAAAGATTGTTTTGATTTGGTGTCTTGAAGGTCAAAAAAGCGGGATGGCAGGAACGGCTTATCATCTACCGGCCGTTTGCGTACAACATCGTCGAAACGAGCTTCAAGAATCCTCGCCTTGATCCTGTCTTCTAGACTTGATACGATCTCTTCCGTGATATCTGGTACCGCCTTCATGACACGCTCAAATTCAAGATCTTCCTCCAGAAGTGAATTGTGAGGCCGGATTCGAGAGGTCGCCTCTCCTATCATAGTCCAGTCTTTCTTGGCAACATTTTCGGCCTCCAGGGCTGCGATTTCTCGTTGAAGGGTGGCAAGTCGCTTCTCATGTGTGGACAAACCTGGCAGCTGAACATTGATATATTGAGTACATGGCATTAAAAGTAGAACATACCATCGTCGGGTTCATCTTCGTCGGCAAGGAGATCATCTTGCAAACGCTTGATAGTGTGATGGTCATCACTCAATATGAACCCGTATTCTGGGATTTCATCGCCGCTCATCTGACTCCTTTTAGGACCACTACTGAACACCGCATCTGAATTCTCGTAGACTTGATGATCTGTGCCTTGGGTGCCACTCCGCTGGTCGTCGTCACCTTCGTCCTCGCTTTCAATTTCCAGGTCGTCGTCGTCATCATCATCATCAGATTCGTCGTCAAGAAGTTGCATGGTCGAAAGAGGAAGTCCCTTTCCCCTCGCTTTTATAGTCTTGACCTTCACTTCGTCATGAAAACGGACTTTCGATGGTGCTGAGGTTCCAGGTCGAGGCGCACTCTTCTTTCGCTCACCCCCAGAAGGCGGAGCAACAAAAAAGTCCGCATAGAGCGGTTCTAACAGGATGAGGATTAGGTCGAGGCACTACGACAGAAAGGGCGATTGACCTACCATGGTCATCGTCGGCGTGTAACTGTCCGTCGATAGAGACAAAGTAGTCAATGTCGCCTTCATCTGAGGCAATGTCGTCCGAGTCGGCGTCGAGGGCTCCATTTGAAACAAAGCGGGTTTCCGTCTCCTCTGTTTCCGCATTGAACTCTTCCAAGTCAAAGAAGCCATCGTTCAATCCAAGGTGGCCACCTTTTGTCCCAGGAGGAGAGGAAGAGGATCGAGACTCTCCAACTAATCCTTCCTCTTCCTTGTCAACTGAGTGATCCCGCAGTCCGCTGACACCTTCCTCTAACATCTCCTCGTCACTGAATCCGCTTGTTTCCTCATCTGTTTCTGAGTTGTCATCACTCTCTTCAGATGATAGATCGGAGTCATTCTCTTCCGGGGAAGATTGTTCCAAGTTGTCAGAGGGAGGGGTGATACCACATTCCGTAGGTTCATCGGTACCATCTAGAGCATATTCCAACATTTTGCAAACGTTCTGACCTCTGAGTTCCAACTGTGCCCAAATCTGATCCTTGTCTAGACCTTGCACATATAGACACGTCAGTGGGGTACGCTCGAATGCATCCTTGGAAGCAGGAGGCGGGGATGGGCTGCGCTTCCGTTTTCCATTCGCGGATGACTGTGAACGCGTCACAGGCGCCTGTCTAGGGCTGAACGACGCTAACAACGCTGAGATACAAGGCTGAGCCTGACTTTCAGAGTTCAGGGCTACATGGAAGTAATCAGAGTTAGATTCCGGCATCAAGGGGTACGCGTGTGTGTGGCCCGAGGGAGGGAGCGCGCACCAAGATTAAAGATATGTTCCGTTGATTGAAGAGCAGCATCCTGTATCTCTCTATTTCCAGAAGCGAATGTCTCAGGCTGTGTTTCTAAGAGCAGAGATAATTGGTGTAGTGGGGTAGGTCGCGGGTCCTCAAAGCCGCTGGTCATGTTTTGTTTTGTGAGAGCGTAGCGGGGTCGCGTGCAGAGGATAGAGCGGAGCCCAATATGGAAACATGGAAACATGGCCTCCTTGTCCGATGACTTTCCGACCGACGACCGGTTTTCCACTCTCCAACTGGAAGAATACTGCTCTTTGTTCTCAACCGACTGACCGACGGCTAGGATTTTCTCTGCGGGTTTTACACTCACTTTCCAGTCGAAGGACAATGCACCGACCGAGGCCTCAGAGTTTATTGTACTGGCTCGGCTGTACACATATCACGCGTTGTTGACCACGTTGGTGCATGCGTGGTATTGTTCTCTCCCAATGCTTAAATACATCGGTTGGCTCCCCGTCTCTTTCGCTCGCTCTCGTCTATCCATAATTCCCCAGCTGCTGGCAGCATATCGCTCTTGAGACCGGGCCCATTTTATCATTGATCCTATAGACGCTACCATGATTGCCAACCTTTCTAAAGCCGCCACTCTTTATCTTGCTCCTGTCCTTTCCTTGACCTCCTTGATTCTCGTTCTCTTCGCATATACTGCACCCGCAATAATCCTTCACAGCAGGGTCGCCCTCCTGGTGGTGTCACCGTCACTGCAACTAACGAATTCTTCGTCATCCCAAGCAATCGATGGTCCTACTCTTTTCTTGGGCGCCCTTGGTAACTCGCATTTTCTATAATCTCCACGGATCATTTCCTGATTGTCTTGCGATAGGCTCCTGTTCCCGTCCGGACAACAAGGGAGCGGTAACATGTACCCAGCCTTCAGTATCCCCAATATATGGTTTGTTGATATGAACTAGTCCGATGAAAAGACATTAATGGCGACATAGACTTGTCTGCTCTACCCTCCAACTCCCCGAACCTCCTCACTGCACCAACCGCCAGTACACCCGTGTTCATTGCAATTGCAATCGCTCTTTCTACCATATTTTTCATGCTTTTCACTTTGATCTCCCTTCGGGCCAACCTCGGGGCTAGGCTATCTACCGTGTTGGACCGTCCAACGTTTCACCGTGCATCCGCATGGCTTGGACTGCTCAGCTTTTTGATAGGCAAGTCTCTTCGCTTTTTAGGGGTTCAGTTCCATGTTCTGACCGTATAATAGGCTTGACGTCCTTCTTGGTCCTTCGCATGTGGTTTGGAAAGGCCGTCGAAGATTTCAACGGGGTTATTATAGCGGGTGGAAACAATGCGCCCCACCTCATCGCCCAAATAAGCAATGGTTTTACAAGTACGTCCTTCTGTACTCCCTAGCTGAAACCTATCTCCTCACCACCCTGTAGTGGTCTGGGTAGCTTATGCATTTTATGGTGTACCCGTCATCTGCGCCTTGGCCCGACTACATGTTACAGCTGGCGGCAAGTGATTCGAAAGTGATTTGATTCCAAGTTTAGCCCAATTAATCCTGCCAACTCAAGCGCTGAGCGGACAGTTCATACATTTATAATGTATATCACGATCAATAATATAGACAGCAATGTTTCGAGCGTTATGAAATGACAGATGCCAATTATGCCTTTCTACCTACGGGTGTCGAAGTCTTTTGAGTTGATGTGCCTGAGACGGCACCCAGTGGCAGTGCGTGGGTGAAGGGTCAGCCAGCCACCCAAAACGCGTCATCACCTTGAAGTCAACGGCGAAAGGGTTGAGTTGAAACGACATGTCCCAGCCGTCACAAGGGCCTCCCGCAACCCCGAACAGCGAAGAAATTACACGATCTAGTCCAACGTCTGAGCAGGAAGCCGCGCTAATAACGGAAGAGGAAGATAACGGGAACTTTGGTTCCGGTGAAGACCTGCAGGTACTTGAGAGGTAGCCATCGTGGCTGGCGCACCAACTCGTACTTGAAAGGCCACAGTGCATCCACCGTGCTGACGCTCATGCCATGTAGGTACGACTCGGGGAGGCCGAGGGGCTCAAGCAAGAGGGAAACGATCTGTTCCGGCGCGGCAGGTGGAACGAGGCGTTGCAAAGCTATCGGAATGGTCTTGCTAGACTTCCGAAGAGGAGGAACCCTCCATCACCACCATTGCCTCCAGCTACAGCCACCGACTCGTCGGAAGGCAACCCACCTCCGGGCGAAGGGGAGGCTACCGGTGCCTCCGCAGAGGCTGAACCCACCGTTGATGCCAACGTTGATGCTTTGCTAGAGCGCGAATGTGTGAAAGCACGGAGTGTCCTCCATGCAAATATCGCGGCGTGCCATGTGAAGCTGGTGAGTGCTCACGCCCCGCCCGCGGTTTAACAGCCGAATTGACGCTCTCGGATTGCAGGGTGAAAACGAGGATGCGGTTAAAGCGTGCACCGAAGGTTCGCTATGGGCACTGTGATATGAACGCGCCAGCCAAGCGCACGCTCAGCTTTGCAGGATGATCCCTCTTATGTCAGAGCGCTGCAACGACGGGCACAGTGCAACGAGAAGATAGGCTCGTGGTCTGCGCTTTCTAGCGCAAAGGAAGGTACGCAAACTGCACGCTTTCATTCGGATATCGTGTTGATCCAATAACGTAGACTACAAAACACTCATCACCCTATTACCTCCTTCATCGGATCAAGTGGCCGAGGTGAGGCAATCGTTACGCCTGCTCGAGCCCCGTGTGGAGGAAGCACAGAAGCGAGAAGTAGGCGAGATGGTGGACAAACTGAAAGGCCTTGGGAATAGCGTCCTCGGTGAGTGAGACGCTTTTGATCCGGAAGGAGACACTGTTGAATAGACCAATCTAGGGCGATTTGGCTTATCCACCGATAACTTCAAGTTTGAGCCAAATGGTCAAGGGGGTTACTCGTTGAATTTTTCACAGCAGTAGAGTTTGCAATGGACTTGCCTAGTCGAGGAAGATTGTGGGGTTTCGGAAGATGGTGACGCGGTTGAAGGGATATACCTGTTCGGATGTGAGTGATGATGTATGTATAGGCAACTGCGCCGATCTTACCCTCGCCCAGAGTGTGCCGCGAACCAAAGACAATGGTACTGGTCCGTAGTCGCGTGAGTCGCGTGAGAGGACCGCGTTATCTCCCATGAGCCATATATGACCCCTTGGGACGAGGACGTGCTCGGAAGAAGGAGCCTTTGAGCCAGTCGGATCTACGCATATGGTATCTCCGGGTAATCCCAACAACCGCTTGCACACCAAGCGGCCAGGTGTCAGGGGCGATTCGAATGTGACGAGGTCGCCACGTTTCAGGCAACTAGGGTTCAGCCGGAAGGAGAGTCTGTTCTCGATGACGGCCTCACCCTCTTCCGCCATGGTGGGAAGCATAGAAGGTCCGCTGACCTGCCGAGTTGTTATTAGATCATTAGGTCGATAAGGGGGAGAATGGGCAGATACGAGCTGAATGGACCCAACGTAATTGAGGAAGAGATGGAAAGCGCAGAACGCGTTAACGGCCTGAGGGGAAAGTTGTAAGCCCTAATGTTTGCAGGCGGGCAGGAATGGTGAAAGCGGACGTAGAGTGCCCCGACGATGGATGGTTTGAGACGGCGAAGGACATTTCGTTGTGTCATTGGTGTCATGGGATGACAGTTACTGCAACTGTAAACTCTACCCTACTCGTCTTCGGGTCCAGCCGGCCCGTCCATTGTCACTCGTGGGCCTGCGCAGCCTGCTCACAGGCAGCTCGACCATGTCAAGTTTCAAAAGAAAGTCAAGCTCTAAAACGGTGGACCTTCTGGCCGGGACACGCGCCTCTCCGTTCTCGTCGTGTACTACCCTAACGTCGTCAGGCATTGCCTCTTTGGACGATATCCTTGGCGGCGGTCTGCCTTTGTCCTGCTCCCTGCTTGTCATCGCACCGGATACACACTCATCTTATGGGGAGCTCGTCCAAAAATATTTTATTTCCCAAGGGCTCGCCTCGGGGCAGAAAGTCTGTGTCATCGACGACGAACCTGAACGATTTGTTTCTGAATGCATGTGGGTCCCAAACGGGACTGTATCACCTTGCATGACTACGGGGGAGGATGATGATGATAGTAACGAGACCGATCACGATGCCAAGGTTGAAATTGCGTGGCGATATGAACACTTGAAGCCATTTGAAACTACGGTGTCAGCATCGAAATTGTACGTTGATTGACTCGATCAATGGCCGCATACATGCAAAAATTTTCATCTTTTGAGGGTTAGCTCCGCAGATGATTTTTGCCGCGCGTTCGACTTGACACATCGAGTTCCCGGTCATTTTCTTCAACAGGCAATCGAATCCTCACAACTGGTGCTCTTAGACACTTCGAACGACTGGACGAGGCTCATTGGTACTATCGCTGAGAGCCTGGACACTTCTCCTCGAGGCGCAGCTCGGCCTGTTCGAATCTGTATTCCGCTCCTTGGATCCCCAGGTTGGGGTGACCCACATGCCAAGGTATGGATGATGTTTGGCGGCGCCCACTCTTTTCTTGCAATGTCACACCCCTACAAAGGATGTCTTACGATTCGTCCACTCGTTGCGTGCCCTGCTGCGGCGGTGTCCGCACGCGTGTGCTTCGGTGAGCCTCCCGGCGCACATGTCCGCCGAAAGGTGGGGAGGCCCTGGGTGGCTAGATAAGCTTAGTTGGCTGTTTGATGCTTCAGTGACCCTTACTGGTTTCAGCGGTGAGGGAAAGGGGCAATTTTTTTTCGCCTGCTCGGACTGGGCTGATTGTGTTTTGGTTCCACGGATAGATGCGTCACTGTCGCTTATGTTCCCTTCTTATCATGGTTCTGTCCATATCCATGCATTACCGACACCCCACGGCCTTCTGCCAGCTAGCGACCGGTCATCTACTCTACGTGGACTCTTGTCGGTGTGCGGATCGAGTGGTGGAAGGGAAAACAACATAGCATTCAAATGTACGAGGAAACGGCTGGTGTTCGAGACGCACCACCTAGACGTCGAAGGGGGAGTAGGGGAACGGCGGACGGGACCGGTGGGGAAGAGAGAGGAAGAGAAGGCGGGGTCGGTGTCGAAGGCGGTGGGGGGAGGGGCGGCGATGGAGGTGGAGATAGAAGGAGAGCCGGTCATCGAAGCCGTGGCCGTGGCCGCGGCCGAAGGAAGTCGAACAGGGAGTTTAACAAAAAAGAAGAGGGTCGCGTTTCGGGGAGAGCAACGAGATTTGTATGACTTTTGATCGTTAACACCCGGACCGTTTCTCCGCTGGTGGTTCCAAAAAGGAGAGGGTGTCCCCATTTTGGCTGCAGGTCCTCGTCTTTGTCCGCATCCCCCCAAGCTCGCTGGGCTGTCAGGTCAACCGGAGGCGGCTATCTTGGCCATCAGAAAGGAGATAAGATAGTTTTTAAAATAAAACGCCAGCTCACACGCCATTTTGAGTTTTGAGGTCGAGTAGGAGCATTCAATTCATTCAACTACGTCTCCGTCCCGCCTACGTCTCCTCTCCTCACAACTCGCCGCCACACCACCGCACACACAACCCACCCTTCTCCCCCCTCCGCTCCTTGCTTTTCTTCCTCCACTCTCTTCTTCACACGAGATGCATCCCTCCTTCCGCTCTCGCTCTCGTCCACACTCTCCAATTCAACATCCCTCATCCTCGACAACCACCACCGTCACAACGACGACAACGCACAATCTCAGCCGTGATTCAGAAGAATCAGACTGGTCGCTCCCATACGCATCACGCTCTTTCTCTCACTCTCGTCGTCCCTCCCTGTCACACTCCGTAGACTCTCCTCTCGTTCCTGTTCAGCAAGACCTAGTCCCGCCCCTCCCTTCTTCCTACTTGGCTCGTTCTTCGTCCGACTCTGATGAAATCCCATATTCCGAATCCAGTCCTCCTAGACCCCCCTTCAGGCTCCCCAAAGCTTCGCCCCTCCCCGACCCCTCCCAATTTCCAGATCCCTATCCTTTCCGTCCTCACCAATACCTAAGTTCGGGTCCGCCTACACTCTCCTCCGGTGGTTCTTCCATCGCTTCAACTCGTTCTTCCGCCGCTTACACCAGTCCCGGGAGCGCACTCGCTTCCGGTGACTACGGTAATCATGTACATATCGCTTCTAATGACGACGATCAAGCCATTGGTGTCGGCATCACATCGGACGACGTCGTGCATCTCGCAAATCAGGACCCGTCCATCTCTACCTCCGTCTCTCATTCGAGAGCTCCCATAGACCAGTCTCGGTGGTCCCACTCCTACTCAGCTAGTATACGCTCTCGCTCCTCTCTCGTTCGTAGCAACAGTAGTGGCGGCCATGATAACAGTACTTCGAGTATCCAGCAAAAAGCCTGTGACCTGAGCTGGCAACCGGTCGATGAACGTGATGAGGTTGAACTCATCAGCGATGCAGACACTGAGGATACCGACTTGGACGTCGACGATCTGCCCGAGGAAGAGCAGGTTGAGGAGAGGACATCCGCCATTGTCATTGCTGAGGAGGGTCGCGGCCTCATAGTCCGCGGTGATGGTGTAGCGGTCGCTGACCTTGTCGTTCAGCCTGGTGCGTCCCGTCCTACGTGCATACCCTTTCCCTCACTCATATCTCGTGCAGGAACAACGCATTTGCTCATCGGGTCCTCAACTACTGCTGGCACTTTGCCACCCTTTTTGACGACTGTCTTGCCTACTATCAGCACCACGTTATTGGCCCTAGACATTTCTGCCAATTTTCTCGGCGCTCTCCCTCCCGCTCTAGAGTCATGTGTTTGCTTGGAAGAATTGAACGTGTCTTCCAATCCTCTTCGTGCCCTTCCTCTCTTCGTTGCCCAGCTAACATCCCTCCGCGTCCTCATAGCCGACTCGACTGGGCTCGCCACCCTCCCTGCCCCCCTAAGTGCGTTGGATAAGTTGCATACCTTGAGTATAAGGAGAAACAAGATGTTTTCCCTACCGAGTTGGCTCTGCCTTTTGGTATCTCTCCAGACTCTTCTTGTCGATGGCAATCCGTTTCATGGTCCATGGAAAGCTTTAATGGAGCCGCTACTTGTCAAAAGCGTTCCTGATTCCCCCTATCCTCTTTCCACCCCCCCGATCTCTCCTCTTCCCCCTGCCGCTATCCAGGACACTGATTCGAACACTGACACGGACGTGGACGACTCTCAAGTTCAACAATCCGATGGTCGAGTCCAGGAAGACGAAGACACCATAACTCCCGTTCGCATGCCAGTATTGGGACGCGCTGCAACTGCACCCAATTCTTCAAATGGTACAATTTCTACACCCCCCACTCACGGTGTCACGCGGACTCGGACAGCTCCCAACCGTTCATACTTTGAAAAAAACCGAGGAAACTCGAGTGCTCCTTTTGGTCCCTCACGTGCTGTCTCGCAGCATAGCAACAGGAAGGGTAATGCACCTGATTCTGCCCATGTCAATGAGAAGGAACTTCGTCGCATGAAGAGCGCCGGTGAACTACGCCACACGCCAGCTTCTAATCTCTCTTCCATCAGCCCAACCGTGTCTCCAGGTCGTCTTGCACGCTCTCAATACGTGACATCTGCCTCCACATCCAATCTACCGGCAGACGCCGGACCGCTCCCTCAACGCTTTGCCACCGTCGGCCCTCAATCTCCGTTCCGCGGTCAAGGTGCTCGAATGCCGCTCGATCATAGCTCCTGGGACAAACGCCCTGAACAAGGCGCACCCTCCGAGACATCATTGCCGCAACCTCCAAATGTTCCCGAATCTTCACAAGTTCATCTTCCACCTCGGCGTGATTCTTTGTATGACACGGAGAAGTTGGCCACGCGCCAGCGTGGTGGGCTGCGCAAGAAAGACGACAAGTCAAAAGAGCAACAAGGGAGATGGGGTTTCTTGAAGAAG
>QLOT01007824.1:682-10747 GCA_003313875.1 Russula aff. compacta | reverse complement strand
ACCTCCATAATCCCAGCCTCAAACGCCAAATCCAAGGGAGTGCGCCCTTTGACGTCCTCCACATTGCAATCCACGCCGTTTTCGATTAGCAATTGGGCGATGTCGAGATCCCTGTTCCACGATGCCGTATGTAATGAAGTCCACCCCTTCTTATCTCGGGCATCCAAATTGGCGCCACGCTTGATTAGGAGGAGTACAACCTCGGAGGCTCCTTTACTAGATGCATAGTGCAATGCAATTCTGCCATCCGCATTCATGGCATTGAGGTCAGCACCATTATCGAGTAAGAGTTCAACGATGTTAAGATGTCCCCTCTGTGACGCTACGTGCAATGGCCCCCAACCGTTTTTGTCCTGGGAATTCACGTCCGCACCATTTTCAAGAAGGAATTGAGATACCCAGTATCTTCCGTTTTCACAGGCCAAAAACAGAGGAGTTTGCTGCTTCATGTTCCGCACGTTGATATCCTCTCCACACTCCAACAGCGACCGTACGACATCAATTTGACCGTTTTTCGATGCGGTGAATAATGAATCCCAGTCTCCACTCGGCTGAGAACAAGGACGTGCGCTACGGTCCAAGAGAAACCGCGCAACTTCACCCCTCGCATTTCCTGAGGCGTGATTCCATGGAGTTTCGTAGTTATTGTCCTGGGCATTTAAATCTGCCCCATGCTCGAGCAGCAATCGCACGACATCTAGATGCCCATTCCAGGATGATATGTGTAATGGAGTACGAGAGTTGTCATTGACAGAGTCTACATTTGCGCCATGCTTGAGTAACAACCGTATGACATCTAGATGCCCAGCACTGGACGAATAGTGTAATGGGGTCCAATGGGCATTGTCAAAGGCGTCCACATTTGCGCCATGCTTAAGCAATACTTGCACGACATGAGAATGCCCAAATTCGGATGCTGCGTGTAAGGGAGTGCGAATGGCATCGTCAACGGCGTCCACATTTGCACCACGCTCGAGCAATAATTGTATGGTGTCAAATTGTCCAGTATCCGTTGCGAAATGCAGCGACGTGGAGTTCCGGTAGCCCATCAGTTCCACATCTGAGCCACAACAGATCAACGATCGCACGACGTCCGTATGTCCGTACTGTGATGCTTTGTGTATTGGGGCATAGTCATGGACATTCCGCGAGTTCATGTTCGCGCCATGCTTGAGTAGTAACTGTACCACTTCAAGTTTGCCTCTGCCTGATGCACGAAGTAATGGCGTTTCATCGCGTTTGGTCAGTAAGTCGACAGTGGCGCCGTGGTCAAGTAGTGATTTCACGATGGCTAGGTGTCCAGCTTGCGATGCAAGGTGTAATGCAGTCCAGCCCCGATCGTCTTGCGCGTTGTAATCAGCACCAAGCTTGAGTAGGAGCCGTACAACTTCTATATATCCTTTGACTGATGCGGCATTCAATGGAGTCACGTGAGAACCACCTCTAGCATTGAGGTCACGGGGGTGAGTAACTGCCAAGTGCTCCGCGAGACCCCGAAAACCACACAGCGATGCATAATACAGTGGTACAGCATCGGGCTGTGTGGGATTCATTTCCGACATCGGTTCAACCCAGTCACGATCCACATCATATAACCAGACCCATGCTGCAAAATGTGGTCGTCCCATGTCAAACAGACGCTCCATCACATCCTTGATGCGCATAGATACGTCCTCAAACTGGGCATGATCCACCCAGTATCGAGCAGCATACTGCGCGAGAGGAAGATGATTTATCACATCCTTGTTGACTTTGTCATCAAGTTGGAGGAGGACGCTGAGGCAAGCATGCGCAAGCACAGTGTGGGCAACGACGGGAAGGATGTGGTAGTATGAGAGACGTTCTTCTCGGGTCGCTAGCCGGGCCGATGTCAAGAACTCCTTGACAGAGAAGTGGGAAAATTGTACAACTTCAGAGCCGTTCACATCGACGATGGCGATGAGACTAGAGCAAGCGGACAACACCGCTTCTTCTGCGTCGATTGGTCGCCAATCTGCATTAAAGGCAGGAGACGCTATGGGGTCAAATTGAATGGCAAGGATCTCGGCGAGCTCTTGGACACGGAGTGGGCGAATGGACACGGCCAGGCACCGGAAAAGACGTTGGGCGTATTCTCGTTTCTCGTCATCGATGCTCAGTAATGTATGTCCGTATGTTTCATCCAAAGTCTTCGGCAAGTCGTTCAACGCGCTCCGAATACTGGCAGGAAAACCTCGGCGTAGCCTATCGGCCTGACATACGACCCATCGGAACCTATGATCACATAAGCACTTGGGCGGATGCGTAGTATGGTGCAGGAGCTTACATCCCGTCAGCTTTCTCAGAAAGCGTATCAATCACCAGTTGTTGGTCCTCCTTTCTCCACTTCCGCATGTTTCTGTCTGAATGGACAACGGCGATTATGTAATCGACAATATCCTTCTTTTGTCCGCTCTCTTCGTGGAGGGAAATTCGGAGAGAGGTCAAGGGCTCCATAATCGCTCTGATGTCGATCTCCGGACGGCTGGTCATACATAGATGCACATTCGGCAACTCCCAATCGACTAGTTCTTTAACGAAGTCCAGGACCTCTTCGCGGGCGGATGGCATCCCAGAGCCATTTGGGCACTCATCGAGAGCGTCGACTATGATATAGATCGGGCCGTGTCCTGAAAGCGAGAGCATGTCTCTCAAACACTTTTTAAGCGTATCATCAGTGGGCTTCCGTGCTCCACCAGCGTGGGATAATTGTAACCGAGACAAGATATCACAGAAAGGGTCAGACTCAGCGCAAAGTTGGGAAAGCAAGGATGATAGAAGGCCGCTGCAGTTTTGTTTTTCGATGTCTCTGAAATCTAAATAGTAGTAGGCCATAGCAGCCAATCCGGCCTCGCACATGTGCTGGATGTCCTGTATGATGGCGGAACTGAATGGTATTATGAGAAATTATGAACACAGACAGCATGGCACAACGTACAGCAGCGTGCTCTTCCCCGAGCCAGCTATGATAAGACGAGAGAGTCATCAGTACAAAGGAGAGAACAAGTGGTAAGAAAACACACGTTTCCCATGGATCCACAAGAGGGATCCCGATGCTTTCCATTCCCTTAGGATGCTGCCTTTAAAGAACCAAGAACCAGATCCAGTATGATGGGCTCTCCAAACGAAACGGTGGTTCGTCGAAGGGTCTGGAGGAGAAAGCCAATGTTGGACATCCCTTTGTAACTGATCGCCTACAAGGTATCTTTAGCCTCGCAAGAATAAGAATTAGCGCAAGAGAATAACAAACGCTTGAGTTTTCCCACTTCAATGGCCATTTGATGCATAGTTACTAGCACCCAGAGTGAGCCTGAGCAGTCCTGTACCAATTACAAGCTTGGGACAGACATACCCAATGCTTGTCGAATACTGTTAACTGAAGTTTTGCCATCTAATGAGCAAACCGATGAGCAATGTGTCAACGACTGATCTGTCGAAGTACTGCGCACCATCCATGACTACCCGCATATTATTCATGAGTCCATGGACAACATCTAACGTTTGTGTGACAGTCATTCGAGCCTCGGACTCTGTCAGTCTGTCCAGTCTCTGCAGCACAAATTCGATCTCGCTCTCTTTCAACAGTTTCTTCGCGAATTTTTCTACTGCACATTGAGTATTCGGTAAAATATGTGTGCGTAAATGCATACTTACTGAACCGTCCTTGCTTGATCTGTTTTGTTGCTAGGGCGAGGACAGAAAGCAATTCAACCATTATTTTTACGATGATATCTGTCATCTCGGGGGTGGGAGGAACTTTCGTATAAATGCCGAGACGCTTGAGAAAATTTGCAATGCACTCAAAGAGGTCAAGGAGAGCGTCATAGCTCGAACTGACGTCACTAGCAGCCTGGCGTATCACATGTTACAGAGATCCGGTTGAAGAAAGTAACATGGCCACGCACAACGAGGAGAACATCAATACCGACAAAGATGGCTTTGGCTGGCGGAAAAGGGACCTGGTGAAGTAAGCCTTAACATAATCACATAAAGAAACGAGTTGATGCTCCTTACCAGGCTAATTGACTCGCCGAGGACGTCGGAAAACGTATGAAGGACCTGCACCGCCGGTTTAAGCCAGTTGAGGAGTCTCCAGTTTCCGTCTCGGTATTCCTTGAACGCCTTCTCTCGATCATGGAGTAGTTCAAGGATGGCATCAGGATCATTGGAAAGTTGGAGTTTATCGGCGAAGGGATTCTTAGCGAGGTCTATCCCTGTCTGGTCGGCATAGTTAGCCAACGCGTCGATGATTAGTTGGAAGTTACAGCGGCGGGAGGTATATGCGGTCGAAGACATCAGGATTTCTTCAGAGGAAGTGGGAAGGTCGGGGGAACAAGATGGAGGTCTCCTTGTATATATTTGATAGGCACACCATGCAGTGCAGCACGAAGCAGGTGACCTAGGATAGCCTTAGACGCCAGGGAGTGCGGTGCGGCATCCACATACAGTATCCACCATGAACATTGAACAGCATCATCTGGCCGGGCCGATGAGGCGCTTGGCTGGCCTCAGATTTCATAGTCTGTGTCTACGATGTCCGTACTTGAAGCCGCCCAGAACGCCAAATCCACATTTTCAGAAATTCCGATCATGTCTGCCCAATCACTTTACACATAGACTACTCTCATACGTTTATGTGTCCAGAGATTTGAAGTTTATCAACAATTCACAACCGGAAGTCCAGCAGGCTCTCGCAAAGCAGATCAGGGACGCATGCATCAATGTTGGCTTCTTCTATGGTGCAACACTCGCCAATTTTCACGGATCCTTACTGATAAGCCGATGCAGTCGCGAATCACGGTATCTCTGAGGGAATCATTTCACTCGCCCTAGAGTCTATCAAGACATTCTTTGCACTTCCTCTGGAGGCCAAGATGGAGGTGCGCATACTTTCATAAGATATTTGAATCCATCCTCTTGACATGTACATCAGCTCGACAACTCCAAAACTCCAAACTTTAAAGGCTTCAATGCCGTATTGAGCAGCAACGTTGATCCAAATGGTGCGGGGGATATGCACGAGGGATTTGAGTTTGGCTGGGAAGCATTGGATGATGCACCTGGTACGCTCGATGCCCACCGCTCCAACGACGGCTCTATGGCAGGCGCGAATGTATGGCCGGATGTCCCGGGGTTCAGAATGTCTTTGCTGCGCTATTAGTACGTCCCTGCATCCTTGGCGCTGACAAATAACAGTGGCCTGAACAATTCGCGCCTTGATCATGTTTACCAGTCATGCGGCGGTTGACCTTGGGAAGAAACTCTTCCCGCTTTTCGCACGCTCCCTAGACCTTTCCCCTGACTTTTTCGATGACAAGGTACGCAATGGTCTACTAGCTGGTCAGCGGCGACCCGGATTATGCGGAATGACCGATGATACTGCATAAATCAGACGCGAAACTCGGCTGCGCTCATGCGCGTGCTACATTACCCGCCACAGACGGGACCAATTGATGAGCGTGTAATTGGGGTTGGTGCTCACACCGAGTAAGAAACTGTTACCGTCTTTCTTCGGATTGTCTCTTCCTATCTATCCTATCTCTAGTTTTGAGGTATGTTTGGTGCAGGTAATAGGTGGAGTCGATTCTGAGGTGGCTAATCTTCAGTGCTTCACGATTCTGTGGCAACAACCTGGCATACAGGCGCTGCAGGTGCGCAATACGCGCGACGAGTGGATCGATGCACCGCCAATCCCAGGAACGCTCGTCATCAAGTACGTCTTGTACCTTCGGGACTCAGTCGTTGTTACTCAAAGCAGGTCTCGTTGTAGCCTGGGAGATCAATTTGCCAGATGGACGAGTACGTGACCCCTGCTACAGTATGTGAAAGATCCACATCCCTAAGAATCGGTGTAGATGATGTTTTCAAGAGTACTGTGCACCGTGCGGCAAATCGGTCTGGTGCTCGACGGTACTCTATGCCACTCTTTTTTGGTACTGATTATGATGTCCTTCTCGAAGTGAGCAGTCATATTTTTTTTTGTCGCACTAAGAGGCGTGACTAAAGTAAAGGGCCTCCTAGCCTATCGCCAGCTGCGTGAGTGCCGAGCGGCCGCCACGCTATGAAGTCGTAACTTCAGGCGAATATGTCAAGATGAGACTTCAGGCAACGTATGGTCATTAACGCCCGTGATGTCGTCAGAGGTCTGCTCGAGCCCTGATGTAAAGAACGTCCGGAAAATTGGAATGACAGCCGGCTGCATAAATGAAACGCTGTTCACATAATTCTATGTTATGTTGGAGAAAAGAGGGATGTCCTTGATTATAAGGTGACTCGGACTATATGGCCACAAATGTCTTGCTCGTGGCGATAGGAAAAATAAAAGGAGATAAAGTCACCGAGTGGTTGCTGGTGCTTACGGGCCTACTCTTCAACAGGCGAGTACAGTCTTGAGGTCTTGTGACCAGTGTGCTGCAAGCCTGTACGTAAGTCTCTGGAATGAGCCCATCGGGAAAAAGAGAATCTCGAGAGACATGAAAAGTGGAGCACTCAAGTACTCAACGTACTCAACCTTCGAGTTATCAGTAAAATATCGCCCTTTGCGATGGGGTGTCATGCATGTCAAGCTCAATCATATCACTGATCGATCATTGATCTCAATCCCTATTTGGTCCATTGGGTGAGCATTTGATTTAGCCGTTTCAGCCACACTACTCTTCTTGTGTTCTAATCCCCACAATAATATTTGGCCTTGGATTTGAGGACATTTGGGCGCAATCAAGGTGTGGTGCGGCCCGCGCCTAGACCATCCCCGACAATCATAGCTCATCTGCCGTGGGATTTTCATGTTATTGATTCCTTGATGACCCGAACATAGGCTTCATCCCAGGGTGCTATATATGCCCCATCACACTACAAGTAAAGTCTTGTAACCGGCGCTGCTTCCCTCAACCCAAACCTACTCCGCGTCCCTTTTGCCGCTTGCCACAGGCTACTTGTATCAGTCCGAGGATGGTCAATTTCCACGATCCTACTGTACTTGCACAGGATGACCGTGCGTAACGTTTTTTTGTCTGGCTCCGTAGTTCTTTATGCCTATCGGTCCGCCCGCCTTTTGGCAGTGGCGCTTGCAAAGCTCTCCCATGTCGTGGATGGTCTCTATATGTGGGTCATTGTTCCTTTTTTTAATATCACGTGACTCACGCTGACGCCAGCTGGGAGTTCCTCACCACACTTGACTTTGAGTGGAGTGCCATCCAAGGACGTCACCCCTACCAGTGGACGATATGGGTCTGTAGCTAGGCATTTCAGGGGCTTTATTACCTTCTCCGCATCGGACTGATTTGCCCCTCATATAGATCTACTCAATTACGCGTCTCGCTACACTGATGGCCGTCATCATCAACTTGGTCACCCTTAACACTATGACCCAGATTAACTGTCAGGTATGCTCCTTGTCTTTTGCCTACCTCAATGCATCAGCACTTTGACTGGCTATGACCTCAAGGCCCTGGTCACATTCAATTTTGTGAGCACACATTTCAATGTGCTACCCTCCCCGATGGGAGAACGCCTCGCGCTTCCTTTTCTGATATTTTTCTAGGCCTTTGCATACATTGCCTTTTCCCTCTCTTCGTTATTGATTGTGCTCCGCATGTGAGTTCACTACCCATCGGTTGCCTTTCTGAGGTGCTCAAGGGGCTTACCAGCATCGCCATTTGGAATAAGAATAAGGCTATTTTGGTACTCACAGCCAGCTTATGGTTGACTGACGTTTCTTTCCTCATACGGGGTAAGTGCTCTCTATCCCTCTTATTTACGAAATAAATCCTAAACAAACGTACCATGGTACCAGGTCTCACACAGGTGAAGAATCAATCGAACATTTTGGATCATCTGGGCTCACTATCTATCCCAGGTCCGCTCTGTATGGGTACCTGCCCAAAATTCCTGTAGCTCGCCCAACGTCGAGAGTAATAAAGCAACTGCCATCACTATACTTGTTACCGATATCGTCCTGCTTCTTGTCATGTTCTTTCAGATGTTCCGCCTCCGCCGTCGCGGCGCAGGCACGTTTGATCTGGGACGTCTGCTTTGGAAACAGGTGAGGTCCAGGCGGTTCTCCCTAACTATAGAGCTCCCCTTCCGCTGATGAGATCTCCGTTCGTGAGGGTGTCATTTGGCTTTTGCTTGCGACCGTCGCCGAACTTCCAGCGGTTGTACGTCCAGACATGTTTTTCATCCAACTCTTCTCCCATCATCATTTTACGTTGCAGGTGTTTGTTTGTTTGAATCTGAATGGTATGTTTCCCCTTTGGATCTAGTAATAGAGAATATTGATTCTACTACAAATATCAGACGCGTTCAATATTGTACGTCATTGTCTGCCCAGAGCAGCAAAAGATACTAGCCTTATTTACCCCTCTTCAAAACAGATGTTCTTACTGCCTGCGCTGATTACGATGTCAATTGCTGCGACACGGATATATCGCTCCCTCGCGGAATTTAGCTCCTCCGCCGACATGTACAGTATTCTTTCACACCTGTTATTCTCAATGTTAACTGTGGTATATATCACCGTAGCGGAAGGGGCTTGGGAAACTCTCAAAGAATTGGTCGCACCGTCTCGAATGCCAAGCCAACTGCCACGCTGCCCATTCCACTTGACCAGACGCCGTTGGGGGTGGCCACTCACGAGGCCTACAAGCACCATCCGACGTCGCAGATGGAACAGCATATTCCGTCCATTGGCATGGGTGAACAACTGGGCGACAAAACGCACCGACTGGGCTCCGACGACGGTCCGGAGAGCGGCGTGTAGAAATGCATCCCTAGATGGAAGTAGCTATATGCAAATCGCCAGAGTCATGGTGTGTGTGTATGATTGTGTGATGTGGGCTCTGATAAATTTAGTCCCCCTGTCCGTTTCATCACTGTATGTAGTAAATTTTCGAAAATTTGATTTGGCTGTTCGTTGACAGACACGGCCAGGCATCTGAAGAGACGTTGAGCGTATTCTCGTTTCTCGTCATCGATGCTCAATAACGTGTGCCCATATGTTGCATCCAAGGTTTCGGAAAGTCGTTCAATGCGGTCCCAATACTTGCAGGAAAACTTCGGCGCAGCCTGTCGATCTGGCAAACGAGCCACCGAAACCTATGAGATCACGTGGGCGTTCATCGCGAGCGCCAAAGATGGCGGTAGCCCACCACAGCGCTCACATTCCGTCAGCTGCTCTCTTCGAGAGGGTATCGATAACCAGTTGTTCGTCACCTTTTCCTCCACTTCCGCATGTTCCGATCCGATTGAACGACAACAGTTATGTAGTCCGCGATATCCTGCTTTTTGTCTACTTTCATCATGGAGGGAAAGTCGGAGAGTGTTCAAGGGCTCCAGAAAAGTTCTGATGTCAATCTCCGGGCGGCTAGTCACACATGTACATTCGGAAGGCCAAAATCAACAAGCTCTTTAACTAGGTCCAGCACCTTTTCGTCCTTGCCTGATCTGCTTCGTCGCTATGGCAAGAACAGAAAGTAATTCAACCATTATTTTCACGATGATATCTGTCAGCTCAGGACTGGGAGGAATTTTCGTATAAGCGCTGAGACGCCTGAGGAAATTCGCGATGCACTCGAAAAGGTCAGCAAGAGCGTCATAACTCGAACTGACATCACCAGCAGTCTTGAGTATCACACGTTACGTGGACCCGGTTGAAGGAAGAATGAAGGGTACGCACGGCAAGGAGAATTTCAAACCCGACAAAGATAGCCTTTGCTGGTGAGAAGGAAACCTGGGAAAGCGAACATTAAAAAAAAATTGTTCACAGGAACTGAGCTGGTGTCCCTCACCAAGCTGACAAACTTGCCAAGAAGGTCAGAACTGCACCGCTGGTTTAATCCAGTTGATGAGTTGCCGATTTCCGTCTCGATATTCCTTGAACACCCTCTCTCGCTCATGGAGTAATTCAAGGATGGCATCGGGATAATTGGAGAGTCAAAGCTTATCGGCGAAGGGACTCTAAGAGAGATCTATTCCAGTTTGATCGGCATAGTGGACCAACGATTCGATGATTAGTTGAAAGACAGGGGGAATATGCCGTCGAAGTCG
>QLOT01007803.1:0-18283 GCA_003313875.1 Russula aff. compacta | reverse complement strand
GCACAGGTCTTCCAAACTTATAGTCATAGTAACTGGGCTTCAAGAGTAAAAAGGCAAAGAAGCCTGCAAAAGGTGTGGTGAGGGGAGAGGTTGAAGCTTTGGTTAATGTGATACATGGGGGAAAGCAATCCAAGGAAGCCTTATCAATTGAAGTATCAAAGTGAGTCACATGCACCTGAGGTGTTTCTGATTCTAATGCTGCCTTACTGTTAGGCCATGTGTGTATGCCAATTCAGGTCTCATCATAGAGGCAGTCCCCACAGGCACCAAGTCTCAAACTGAAAAGTCAGATGTCCCTGCAATGGGTGGACTAACTGACAAGGATGCTTTTACAGAATGCCCAGCTGGCTTTGTAAAGAAGCCATCCTTGCTCTCCAGCAGTTGCTGTCAAGTTCCCTGACAATCTTAAACATGATAAGACTAGGGAGAATGATTTAAGTGTAATGTTACAGTGCTACCTATCATATATGCTGACTTTCTATTGTTAGCTTGTCACAGAAGCACAACCTATAAAAGAGTCCATATCTGATAAGAAAGTGAGCATTCAGTTTCATTGATGTGTTGCATTTCATTGATATTGGTGTAGGTCAAAAACAAAGAAGTTAAAGCAGGCCAAAGCAGTCAAAACAGAACCTCAAGACCATGAAACCTTTGCAACATCTGATGCTAGTGACCAGCCCCACCCCAGTCTTCCCAGCTGGATCAGATTTGACTGGGTGAAGAAATTCCTTCCAACACTTACTAATCTTCTTTATGCATCAGACCAGCCTTTTTAGCAGTTTACCCATAATTCTGCTAATTTCTTGGAGGACATATGTCAGATCATGGCTGCAGTATATCCACAAATTGATTATGAAATTGGTCCAAAGGACCTCATCTTCATCATGGTGTGTTCAACTGATATTACCACTACATTATATGATTATCTTTCCATTAAGGCATATGACTGATTGAATGAGTTTAAGTCAAAGATCACAAAGGCTGCTCTCATAGCTATTGAGGAGTTGAGGAAGAGTCCTGCATTTGCTGGTAATCCCAATGAATTTTTGAAATACTGCAAATAGGCACTTTGACCAGATGGTCCTGTCCTCTGGAAGAAGCCAGTTGATGCGATCTGTCAGAGTACTCCCAACCACCCTTATTATACCGTACATACACCACCTGCTAGAATCACTCCAATGCTAACATGTTTTCAGAAACCTGGTAGATTCCTTGTTGAACTTGAGCTTGGATCGGAGTGTTGAAATGCTGGAGCAGATCCACTTGCATAGATACAGCACATACATATACCATAGTACTTAGCACACAGTATATATAGATGAAAATACAGACACTGTATGTGGGGACTATGCCACCCGCCCTCTACCTACAAGTAGCTAGTTCATGTAGTTTACTAGCAGATACCATACCCTTGGGCCTAAAGGCCACACTTAGTTAAATAGTCAAGACATAGAATAGCTGTCACCTTAGCTATCGCACTGCATGTGTGAGACTAAGGTGAGCATCCCCATCTACAGTACCAATATCCCACATTAACAGTTCCTGTAGCATATATTGTCCCTACAGACAATAAAGCATGCATCTGCAGTTCCTCACCTAACTCCCTTATAGTTTGCAACAGGTTATGGGCCCTGCCCTAGCCCACTAAATCATCTAATACACCCATGCCTGTGACCGAGCCTGCCCCCATCATGTCTATCACAGAACAGCTACCTCCCACCATCATCCCATGGCTAGAGCCCGATGGCTCAAACTGGGCCATCTTTAGGATGTGCTTCAAGGACTCAATGTTTGTCACTGGCCGGTGGGGCTACTTCACTGGTAGTCTGCCAAGACCTATGCCAATAGACCCCAGTAATCCCATGAGCGTGGAGACAAAAGCCGGAGAGAAGTGGGAGCACGAGGATGCTGTGGCCAGCTACCTCCTGTCCCAGCACCTGCCTGACACCACTGCAATATGCCTGGTCAATTGCGACACCGCTTGCAACTGGTGGGAACTAGTCTCCAACATGTACCAGGCCAAGAGCAAGTTTGCACAAGCTGACCTCCATAAGTCCTTCATGGCAACGACTTGTGCAAAGGGGGGATGTCTGAGAGTTCCTAGGGGACCTCAACTACAAAAAGGAGTCATTAGCAGCTGCTGGAGTACCCATCATAGAGCGTGAATACGAGTGCACCATCCTCCAGGGCATCCCAGGCAAACTAGCCACGTTCACATCAACCATCTTGGTCTCACTAGGTTCCACCTTCAATGATATTGACAAACTGGTCAATCACATCTGCGAGGAGGCTGACTGGTTAAAGCTCCAGCATGTGAAGGGACAGGGGAACCAAGGGGGGAAGGAGGCCACTGACAAGGCCCTTCACTCCAAGAGAAGTCTGGGAGGAGCAAAGGAAGCAAAAGGAAGAAATGGAAAGGTGTTGTGACAATCATGGGACCCGCAAACTCCCTGAAGGATACATGCAAGGATGGAGAATAGTAGGGCCTATAAACCTGAAGCTAAGATGCGAAATCCTATCCCATTCTCATGACTCACCAACTGCAGGGCACCCTGGAAGGGACAACACAACTGCTCTTGTCATGCAACAATACTGGTGGCCAGGAGTTAATGTGCAACCAGCCTGGAGTGGTGCTGTGCACCGCGCTCCTGTAAGTTCTAGAACCGGCCATATGAGGAAGTCAACAAGTCATTGTGGAGTGGTGAGTCACTGTGGAGTTGTGCTATTATTGTACGATACAAGAGTCATTGTGGAGTGTTCTATTACTGTACCGGATCATGACTCACTGTGGAGTAGTTATTCTTAGGATACCTAGTCATAGTGGAGTAGTGCGCTGGCATAGTTATTCTTAGTACTTGTCTTGTAGTATAAGTAAAGGCTCCTTGACATCCTTGAGACGGCAAGTTGAGTCTCCTGTCTCAATTCATATCGTTCCCCTTTCCCTTTCCCCTCTGCTTTAAAGGAGTGGCTACTGCATTGTAGTGCAGCAAGCGGTAACTCCTACTCTATCAGTCTTCTAAGTCGCTGTGTGACTTAGCTCAACCACTAAAAGAACTACTAGGCAATTATTGACTTGGTCTATTGTTGCGGCCAAACCCTTGGCGGTGACATTAGACTCAAGTTTGTTCAAAAATGGCTAGCAGCAGCCAGAAGAAAGCCTACAGAGCAACTATTCTTGCATCGGAAGAAGTGGGTATAACAAGACCCAATACCCTCATAGCAGTCCTAGGCACCACACATCCAAAGAATAGAAGAGAACACACTATCGCACTAGTGTGCAATGACAGCAACAAGAAGATCGAATCAAGCCTCAGACAAGTGTGCCTGTATCAAGGACAGTGGACAGCAGTCCAGTGGGATTCATTGAACCAGTGGTACGAAACCACAGAACAACTCAACACATTGCACAAGTACGACTCTACCAGCCAAGAAGGCGACAGCAATATTTCCAACCAAGGCTCTGAAGATTAAGACGAACCAGAGGAACTGGAGCAGGAAATCGACACTCAGATCAGACAAACACCCATCAACCCAGAAGTCAAGAACAGCCCCCTAACACCACTATTCCACACATTGTCCCCAATAACCAAAGAATCAACCATGACGACCCAGACCCAGACAACAGCAGCATTCACATCTTCAACCCCAATCTCAGTCCATATCCCATCCTCATTCGGAGGATCAGGAGGACAAGGCACAGATAGAGCGCAATGCATCACTGAAAGACTCCAACAGGCCCTCAGACATACAGGACCCCCAAGAGGAGGTGGTCCTGGCCCAGGAGGCCCTGGTGGACCACCAGGAGGAGGACAGCCAGCTGGCGGTCCCCCAGCGGCAGGACAACAACCAATACCAGTCACAGCAGAGGTCAAAGCCATGGGAGGATTGCCCCAAATATTTTATGGTGATCGCTCCAAGGCAGACGACTTCATTGAAGAGGTCAAGGGATATCTACACCTCAATTCCGATGTGGCAGGATACAACTCTCCCTACAAGAAAGTCACATTCACCCTCACTGTCATGGCTTCCAGAGGGCCATGCAATACGAACGTCCTTCGAGGATCTCGGGAGGCTTTCCCGGGCATCGTCGGGCCAGGTGTTACACCAGTCCTAGTGTCTGTGATAGAGACGAGAGGGGAGAGGTATGGAAATGGAAGGTCAAGCTTATGTAAGATGGGTAAGACTTCTGGATTGCTAGACCAAGTCGAGCTTGGTCTGTGCTGCTGCGCACTTGGGTGCTTATATACAAGCGAACCGAACTGCTGACTAAGTAGGTACCTGGTACTTAGTAATGCTATGTCATAGCTGAGTAAGTACTTGTAGGATCAATAATCAAGGTACAAAGATCAGTAAGCGAGAGAGAAAGCATCAGTCATCGTATTGTACATGAGTCACCTCCTATGAGTCACCACTGCTGAGCTAATCGTACAGGGTTAACAAGCAAGTCCTGAGGTCGTGACATGACCCCCTCCTTAAGAGTGGTTCCACATGCTCTGTGGTGCATGCCCCAACCACGCATGCACCTGTCCCGGCCACACTTTCCGGGTCTGCTGATCTTCTCCCTTAAGCTGTGTCGTTGACGTAGTGGACTTCCCGGATCACTTGAATTTCCGGGTCCCACAGCTCTCGTTCCCCATAACGATCCTCTAGTTCATCTGCTGATAGGTCAATTAGGTTTCCCGGATTGGGTGGTTGTCTCCCTTTGAAGGGGCAGGTACCAGGCAGATCCCCCGCGTAGTACCTGTGCGTGGGTGATACCTGGCAGTGTCATGCGCCATGCTGTTGTCGTCGTCGGGAACACAGGTAGTGGGGCGTCTCACAATTCCATGCTGGGTGATCAGGGAATAAGCAGTAGTGACAATGACATGGTCGCGGTCGTGGTCCTTGACTGGCTTCAAGGTGTCGCGTGTAGTGTCTCCCGTTGGTGATGTAATCCCAGCAGCGCGTACGGTTGTCTTCTGCTTCGTCGATGCAATCAACGATCGCACTAGTTGCCCCTACTTTCAGTAGTCGCCCCCCAACAAGCTTGAGCTCTTCTTCATTCTTTCATTTCGCTTGTTCGACGACCCCCCTCTCCTTGAGTGCAAAGTCTTCAAGTCTTTTTACTTGTCCTTCTCATTCACGTAACTGGATTTTATCTAACTCCAATTGTCAGAAACGATAGACATCGGCGTGGATTCCTGGGTCATTGATTTCCCAAAGCGCCTGGTTGAATCCTGCATCCAGTATGGTTTGTGTGCCAACGTAGGGGACCTCTAGAAACTCTTTGTCTCCTGATTCTTTGAGAGACATGGCTATGAGGTTGGTGGCATAACGTGGGGCATCAGCACCGTCAGTCATGTAGAGCATGGGGTGCCCTGAGATGCGATCGATCCCCAGATAGGAAAAGTCCTGCCCAATGAAACGTCCATCTTCCATTCAGAATCGTTGGTCTCATTGCCACAGCCAGCCTGGGTGTTCCGGTCCTGTGTATTCTGGTGGTCCTATGGGTGTGTTAGTGGGTTGGTCTGTGGCGGCGGGCGGTTCTGCTTCTTCGGGCTCCGCAGATGGAAGTGGTTGTAAGGATTCTGCAGTTTCTCCGGTTTCTGCCGGGCTCAGACTGCGGACGTGGTAGGAGGGGGAGATGCTCATGGAGGAAGGTGCGCCTTCAGTAGCTGCTGGTGACGAGGCTGGCGCAGCTCCTGTGGGCGTTCCTTCAGGTGGTGTGATGCAAGGCTCTGCGTCCAGGACTCTTAGTGACTCCATGTAGAAGCGGCAGGGTTCCCAGAGGTCGTCCGTTTTGGTTCCATGGTCGACGTGTCTGACGAGCGCTGCTGCTAACGCTGGCGATAGATCAATGTTTGCTGTTTGCGCGACCCTCAGAAGGTGTTGGACGAGTTCTGGTGGTGGTGCACTTTCTCGGTGGCTTGCGCTTGCTGTGTCCATGGCAATGAGGTTTACTTGTGGTAGTTGTTCTTCAGCCATGTCGGTGATGCGGGCGTTGTCCTTGCCTGTTGGTCGTCTTTGTTCTTTATATGCCTTTATAGCTGCCGGGGCGTTGATGTTGGTTGCTGGTTCCCATGAGTCATGCGCAGTTGAATACCCTTTCCATTTGACTTTGTACTGCAGGACCCTGTGGTGGCCGTGCCTTCGTTCTCCTGTGATCACTTCTACTTCCCATTCCGGTTCACCGTTAACGATTTTGGGTGGCGGTTCTAAGAAATTCTTCCCATGCATGTCTGTTTCTTTGTAAGGCGTTAGTAGGGAGGTGTGAAAGATGTTATGGACGCACCAGTGTGCCGGTAAGGCTAGGCGGTATGCTACTGGCGAAATGACGTTGATGATGTTGAAGGGTCCATATCGTTTGTCATCCAGTTTGCCAGCTGAGTGAGTCTGAGTCAGATGGGTTCCTTCCAACCAGACTTTTGCGCCTATGGTATATGGCATGAAGCGCTTCCCTCTCCGTTTGGCCCAGTCCTTTTGGGTTTGGGTCATTGCTTTCTGTGTGTGCCATCGTATTTGCTGGATGAGTTTTGTTCATTCTTGTAGTGAGGGTATGCGTTCAGTTCGAAGGGCTTGATGCGCTCTAGGGATGAACCCCATAATTGCTTCGAACGGTGCGACTTTCGTGGTTTCGTTTGGCCAGGCGTTGTGAACGTATTGTGCAATGGGGAGCCACCTGCTCCAGTCCGTGTGCGTCGCGTTAGTATACAAGCGTAGGTATTGCTCTAGCCATTGATTGCTTCGTTCCGATTGTCCATCGGTTTGTGGGTGATAAGTGCTGCTGATGTTTTGCTGGATATTCAGTATTTGACACAGTTCCTTAGTGAGCTCAGCTGTGAAGCGTGTGTCTCTGTTGGATATGAGCCTTTTGGGTAGCCCGAAATGAGGGAAGATTCGTTCGGCGTAAAGTCGTGCAGTCCCCATAGCGTCGATTGTCTCTGAGCAGGGTATGAACAGTGCTGCTTTCGAGCAGCCCTGATCGGTGATAGTTAAGATTGAGTCGTATCCCTTGCTCTTAGGTAGTTTCATGATGAAATCCAGACTGATAGTGTCAAAGGGAAGTGTATTAGTCATGGTTGTGATGGGATGCAGTGGTGGTTTAGGTTGTGTTGTGCGTGGTTTGGTGGCCTGACATCGTGCGCATCCGCTGACATAAGCTGCAACGTTTTCTTTCATCTGCGGCCACCAGTAGTCTTTCGTGATGGCCCACAGTGTTCGTTTTTGTCCTGGGTGTCCTGCAGTGGCGAAATCGTGATAGAGGGAAATCACCCCCCTCTTTAGATCGTCGTTTCCCACAACGATGAGTTGGTGTCCACAGTGCCAGCCATCCGGTGTGTTTGTGAGTGTGGTTTGATCTTGGATGGTTTTTAATTCGTTTTTATGCAGTTCTTGCGCCGCTCGTATGCTCGGGTCAAGTTCTTGTGCTGAGATTGTGTTGATGAACATATCTGGTGGGAGCCCCACCTCTGTTGGTGGTTCGACTGTGGTGTAGTCGGGGCAGCGTGAGAGGGTGTCCGCACGGTTGTGTATGCCCGGTTTGTGTTTGATTTTAGCATTGTACTGCATTATTCTGTTGATGGATCTCCTAGCTCGATCGCTAAGTTTGTGTGGGTGGCAATAGTAAGTAAGGTTTGCGTGGTCCGTGTGGATTGTCACTTCGTTTCCCAATAGTAGGTGTCTCCAGTTGGTTAATCCTCGGTCGACGGCTAACAGTTCTTTGTCATATATATCGTATCGTTGTTCGGCATCACTGAAAGTCTTTGAGTGGTAGCCAATGGCACGGGGTTTCCCTTGGTTATCCCGTTGGAAGAGGATTGCTCCCATTGCATAATTCAAAGCATCCACTTCGAGTTCAAATGGGATTTTGGGATCGGGGTGCACAAGGATGGGTTCACTGGTGACTCTATGGATAAGTGCGGTGAGTGCCTTGGTGCATTCGTCTGTCCATTTGAATTTTTCATTTTTATGTAGTAGCCTTGTCAATGGCTGTGCTAGGTGCGCAAACCCCGGTATGAAAGGCCTTTGATATCCTAGGATGCCTAAGGTCTTCCTTGTTTCTTTGACGGAGGTGAGTCATGTTGGCCACTCGCGAATTCCGGCGACTTTCGATGGGTCAGGTTTGATTGTGTTCCCGTCGAGTAACATTCCCAGGTATTCGGTTCGTTTCACCTCAAATTCACACTTCTCAGGTTTGAGGAACAATGAGGCCAGGCGTAGGGCTTTCAAGACTGCTCGGACAACTTCCCTGTGGTGGTTGAGGTTATCTATTGTCGCTATGAGGATGTTGTCCATGTAACATTGGATGTCTTCTCCATACTTCGCTTTTAATGGTCGGAGGATGCGATTCATCATTCGTTGGAAGCTGGCAGGTGCGTTTCATAGTCCAAAGTTCATAACGCTTGGCTCATACTGTCCTAGTGGCGTTTTGAAAGCAGCCTTCCATCAGTCTTTTGCGCTGATCCTGATGTTATGGTAACCCCAGCGGACGTCGAATTTGGTGAATAGGGTTCGTCTGTGCAGTTTTTCCACTAGCGAGCCTATGAGTGGGAGCGGGGAGGAGTCCTGGATTGTCCACTCGTTTAACCCTCGGTAGTCTTGAATGATACGCAAGTCACCATTTTTTTTCTTCCAGAAGAACGTTGGTGAAGCGTACGGCGATTTTGATTCCTGTATGTAGCCTTTCTGTAGGTTCTCGTTGATCCAGTGGCTCAAGTACTCTGTTTCATGGCGTGAGATGGGGTATATTTTGCACAACAGCGTGTCTGGTGCTCCTTCCTTGAGTGTGATCTCGTGGTCGTCTTCCCTTGGTGGTGGGAACCTTTGCGCGGCTTTCTCTGAGAAAACGTCTGAGAATTCTTGGTACTGTTCTGGGATTGTTTCTTCCGTTGTCGTTACCTTGCCTTTGTTTGCCTTCTCTGCCCACTCTTGGGCAAGGTCCGTCCTTGCAATGTGGACCTCTTCCCCTACTTGGCCCAAGTCTTCTCCTTTTGCGATAATTCGATAGATTGCCATCCACTCGGGGATCGGAGCGCTCGTTGTTCAAACGACTACAGGGCTTGTGACCCCTTTCTTCCAGTCGATGCTTGGGTTGAACGTCCAAAGCCAGGGATACCCGAAGATTATTCAATCCCTTCCCAGGTTCGTGATATAGAATCTCTGGATTTCGTTCTTTCCTTGGTGGATGACTTCTAAATCAGTGTACCGCTCGATTTTTCCTGCTTGGTTTTTGGTTCCATCAACGTTTGTGATTGTCCTGGGCAGCTCCAAGGCGTGCGTTCCTAGTCCCAGTCTTTTGACTGTCACTTTGTCGATGAAGTTGTGGGTTGTGCCACTATCTAGTAGCGCGCGCTCTTTGGCCTTTTGTCCATGCGTATGAAGGGTGAAGGGTACGTGTATTACTTTATCCCTCTGTTCCGAACTGATGTACATGTTTTGTGTGCTACTTGCTCTTCCTTTGGCCGTTAAGGTCGAGCAGTTCAAAAATCCGCTCCGTCGAGGAGGATTCTATCGAGGATCTTGTTCCGCCCCTCTTCGTCCAGCCCTTTTAAGGCATCGAAGACGTCATCGGACATCATAATGGCTCAATTAACTGCCGTTGTTTCGGAGGAGGTGTCGGATTTGTCGTCACGATCATCGATGACTTCGGTGACGCGTGCGGTGGTGCATGGGGTGTTACTTTGCCCTCCTTGGCTGTGTTGATTCTGTGTTTTCTTGGGGCATCTACTTTGCATATGGCCCTTTTGCTTACAGCAGAAACACCTCCCTTCGGCGCGCAGTTGGGCTCGTTCTTCATCGGTAAGGGGTTTCAAGTTGGCGTAGTTGACGTCCATTGCGTTTGGGTCGCGGTTTTGTTGGTGGGTTTTATTATTTCCTCCGAGGGCCTTGCGCCACTGAGCCTGTTTGTTGGCCCTACTTGTGTTTTCATAGAAACCGCTGGCTTTGATCAGCACGTATTTGGCTTGTTCCTTGCGAGCGGCCTCCTTCCACTCGGTGAGAGTTGTGGGTATGACGTCTCGTTGGAGAATGGCCAAGTGTAATTGTCTTTTCAGGCCCGCGCGGAACGTTTCGATGGCACCATCGCCCCCGGTGGTCCACCCTGCTTTATGGATGAGGCTTTCGTGTATGGCGATATACGTGTCAAGGTCATCTCCCATCATCTTCAGGGTTTTAAGTTGTGAGTACACGTCTTGTTGGCTGGTTGTATCGGTGAATGCTGTTTCAAAAGCGGCTTTGAACTCGGTCCACAGGATCTCTTCCTGGGGTCGGACGTTGCGAAGTGCTGGGTTTGTTTTATTGTCCAACGCATCCATCTGGGCTTTGGTCCAGTCGCGGACCTTTGGTCCTTTCATGAAGGATATGGCCATAAGCACTTGTGAGTAGGGCTCTTTCATGCTGTCAGCGTTTCTATTGATCTTCCAATAGATTGTAAAGTCGTCGAGGAATGTTTGTGACTGGTCGCGGGTGCCATCAAACTCTTTCGGTGGGTTCCCTTTTAGTGACCCCCCTCCAGAGGTTGTTGCGGTCGTGGTTTGTCCACTTGTGGTCACATTTACTTGTGCGGGTGTGTTGCTGCTTCCCGCGGTGGTTTGTGCTGGTTGAGAAGGTGCTGGCATAGTTCTGCTGACAGGTTGACTTGTTGCAACAGCTTTCCCTTTACTCACAAGATCCTTTTTGATTTGTTGGAGGGCTGTGAGCGCAGGCGGGTCTACTTTGATGGGTTCCGGGTGACGTCCCAGTCCAAAGACGTTTTCTCCAGCAATTTGTAGTTCTGATTTGGTATAAAACCCGTTTGATCTGTATTCAAGCGCGTACCATGCTTCATCATTCAACCACTCAACAGGTAGTAGTGTGTGTGTGTTTTCTGGGGTGACAAAGTACCCAGTGTTCCTGGGGTCCCTTTCGTCGGTTTGATAGCGTGTGGTTCCTTTTACGTGGTCAGGTAGGTCGTTTTGCTGTCTTCTTTCCACATGCGTCCACCCGTCAACTCTGACGTCGACTGTGATGACTTCGTATAAATCCAGGATGAAAAAGCTCGACTTATGTCACGGCTTCCAGAGGGCCGTGCGATACGAACGTCCTTCGAGGATCTTGGGAGGCTTTCCCGGGTGTCGTCGGGCTGGGTGTTACACCGGTCCAAGTGTCTGTGATAGAGATGAGAGGGGAGAGGTACGGAAATGGAAGGTCAAGCTTATGTAAGATGGGTAAGACTTCTGGATTGCTAGACCAAGTCGAGCTTGGTCTGTGCTGCTGCGCACTTGGGTGCTTATATACAAGCGAACCGAACTGCTGACTAAGTAGGTACCTGGTACTTAGTAATGCTATGTCATAGCTGAGTAAGTACTTGTAGGATCAATAATCAAGGTACGAAGATCAGTAAGCGAGAGAGAAAGCATCAGTCATCGTATTGTACATGAGTCACCTCCTATGAGTCACCACTGCTGAGCTAATCGTACAGGGTTAACGAGCAAGTCCTGAGGTCGTGACACTCACCCTCATCAAAGGTGAAGAACCAGCCCAATGGGTTAGAGATATGGGAGCCTGGCTCAATGCACTTGACCCGGTGGCAGATAACATTAATGCGGTATGGGATCAATTCCTGGTGGAATTTAGAGAGCAATTCCAGGACACTCAAGCCCCTCAATGTGCTAGGGTCAAGCTTGAAAACTGCAAAATGAGAAACAATGTCTACGATGCCTATGTAGCCGAATTTGAAGGGCTGGCCTGAAAGGCCAACTACACCCAAGGCAATCCAGAAACATTCAACATGTTCCTCAAAGGATTACCAGAGTCTATCTTAAGGGACACCCTCAAACACCCTTTCCCCATTGACTATCAATCCCTCAAAGAACGAGTCAAGCACCTAGCACAAGGAAAGTCCCTGATTGAAGGAATACTGAAGCAACAGGGATATCAAGGAGGAGGCAACACATATCAGCGGCTCAACAATCCTATCTGATGACCCTTCTTCACCAAACCTGGAAACTACCAAGGAGGACAAGCAAGCCGACCAGTCTACAACTCTTCCACTGCACCCCCATCCATGAACAATATCCTGGTCCCAATGGACATAGGAAGAAGCCATGCCCCCACTAATTGGCGCAGTAGGAACCCTCAAGGCAATTGGAGACAACGGCCACAAACAAATAACCGAAACTTCCAAGGCCAAGTAGCCCAGGGAACAGGAAGTAATGCCTGCTTCAGCTGCGGCAAGACAGGACACTTCGCACGTAACTGCCCACAATGAGACACCACCAAGAAACAGGTCAATTACATGGACTTCGATCCAGAGGAAGAAGAAGACCTACCAGGCCCAGCAATGAACAACACTGTAGCCACAGTGCATGCACACTTGGAGAAGATGTCAATGGCTGAGAAAGAACGCCTTGCCCACAAGATGGGCATAGCTGAGGATTTTCCCACTGCCTGATCAGAGCGGCACTGATTAGGTGAAGTAACAGTGACAATGTGTACATATCTGCTCAGAAATCGATGACTGTTTGATTCTATGCACACTCGATCACGAAAAGAGCTGATGGAATAGCCCTCATAGATTCAGGGGCTACCGAAAACTTCATGAACCTGCAATATGCAAAGTGGCGTCAACTGCCTATCAAGCAACTGGAGAAGCCTAGACCATTATACAACGTCGATGGAATGGAAAATAAAAGCGGCAGTCTCAGGTACTACACGGACCTGGAAATCCAAACAGGAAACCAACGCACCAAGCACTGATTCTTCCTGTCTGACCTAGGGGAACACAAGGTGATACTAGGCTACCCCTGGATTGCTGCTACCCAACCAAAGATCGATTGGAAGCAGGGATGGATTGACACCACTCAGCTACCAATTGTCCTAAGGGCCCCTAATGCACACAAAGCTCGATTCACCCCCAGAACGAAGAATGTCCCTCAACCACTGTCCAGGGACCAGTACTTCATTGGAAAAGTTACACTGAACACCCCAGCAGCCGTCAATGCCCCAGAAGTCCCAGCAGAATATCGCAGACATGCCAAAGTGTTCAGTGAGCAGGAATCGCAGCGACTCCCACAGTTTACAATATGGGACCATGCTATCGAACTCCTACCCAGTGCACCTTCCACACTACCAGGACGACTCTACCCCCTTACCCAAGAAGAGAAACTGGAGGCTCATAAATTCGTACAGGAACATCTGTCTAGAGGCACCATCCAAAATTCCAAATCTCCTTATGCGGCCAGTTTCTTCTTTGTCAAGAAAAAGGATGGCAAGCTGCAACCAGTACAGGACTATTGACCTATCAACAAATGGACTAAACGAAACCGCAATGTCTCCCCCCTCATTCCCCAAGTAATCGACCAGCTTAGTGGATGTACACTCTTCACTAAATTCGATGTCCGATGGGGGTACAACAATGTTCGCATCAAGAAAGGCGATGAGTGGAAAGCCACCTTCCTTACTCCGGAGGGATTGTTCGAACCCACGGTCATGTTCTTTGGCCACACCAACTCCCCTGCTACCTTCCAAATGATGATGAACACCATCTTTGGCAGCAAAGGAGGCCAAGGATGGTTCTCCATCTATATGGACAATTTGGCCATTCACACAGCCCGATACCCCCATGAAACTGAGGAACAACATGTACAATGACATCGGAACTATGTCCACAGCATACTCGACAAACTGGAACAGAATGATCTTTACCTCAAACCAGAAAAATGCGAATTCGAGCAAAAGGAGATTGAGTACCTCGGGGTCATCGTAGGCAATAATCAACTAAAAATGCATCCAAAGAAGCTCCAAGGCATTGCCGACTGGACTCCCCCAAGGACCCCTACTGATGTGCACAAATTCCTAGGCTTCACCGGTTACTATCACTACTTTGTTCCCAACTATTCTGGTATTGCTCGACCCCTCCTGGACTTGACTAAAAAAGCTACTGTCTGGCATTGGACACCTGCCCACCAATGCGCCGTTGAGGAGCTTAAGACACGCATGTGCAGCAGCCTGGTCCTCAATCAGCCAGACTTCAACAAATGCTTTGTGCTTCAAGTCAAAGCCTCTGCTTATGGTGTGGGTGCCGTACTCTCACAGGAGGGAGAACACATTACCCCTACACTAGCCAAACGTCACAAACGAGTCCTCCACCCCATTGCTTACTACTCGGCCACCTTCACATCCACTGAACGAAACTATGACATCTATGAATGAGAATTACTGGCAGTAATGAAGGCTCTGGCTCACTGGCGACACTACCTGGGATGGACCAAGGTCCCTTTTATCATCCGTACTGATCATGCCAACTTGCAATACTGGAAATCCCCAAGAAACCTAAATCGACGAACAGCCAGGTGGCATGCAGACTTACAAGAATATGACTATGAGCTGGAATACATACCTGGGAAGACTAACACCATTGCTGATGCACTATCCCGACCCCCAGGAGTGGACCAAGGAGTGGAAGACAATAAGGATATCGTCCTGATACCCCCACACCGGATACAAGTTGCCACCACTGCCTAGGGACAGACTATCATACCAAACGTCAAAGAGGTCAAAAGAGCAATCATCAGCAAAGCACACGACACACCTACAGTGGGACACCCTGGAAGGGATGAGACACTTCGGAGGGTACAACAGACCCACTGGTGGCCAGGAATGA
The DNA here is from genome assembly GCA_003313875.1 of Russula aff. compacta. Classification (NCBI taxonomy): domain Eukaryota; kingdom Fungi; phylum Basidiomycota; class Agaricomycetes; order Russulales; family Russulaceae; genus Russula; species Russula aff. compacta. The sequence goes on along the minus strand of QLOT01007803.1, from coordinate 3,663 downwards.
AAACCTGGATTGCGGATTACATCAAAAGGTGTGCAATATGCCAACAAACAAAGATAATGACCCATTGGAAACAAACTCCGTTATATCGAATCCCAACAACAGAACACACCCTGCCATTCAGAACAGTGGCGATGGACCTGATAACTGGACTTCCCCCACACAGGGGAATGGACGCCATCCTCACCATTGTAGACCATGGCTGCTCAAGAGCGGCAGTGTTTCTGCCATGCTCCACAACCATAACTGGACTGGGAATTGCTCAGCTATACTTGGATAATGTCTATCGATGGTTTGGACTTCCCACTAGGGTCATCAGCGACAGGGACCCTCGGTTCATATCCTACTTTGGCCAAGCACTCACAAAGAAACTGGGAATTGCACAGAACCTATCCACCACCTTCCATCCCCAAACAGATGGGCTGATGGAGCGGAAGAACCAATGGGTGGAGCAATACCTTCAAACAGTAACAGCAATGCACCCTGAGGACTGGACACAATGGATCACAATGGCCACAGCAGTGCACAATAACAGGATCAACGCCACCACAGGGCTATCACCCAATCAAATCCTGTTGGGATACAAACCTACCCTTGCCCCACAAAGCATCACTCCCTCAGATAATGAAATGGCAGAGAAAAGAGTGGAGTGAATGATGGAAGCAAGGCAGGAAGCAATACAAGCCATCAATAAGAGGGCTGGGACAGCCCCTCCATCCCAATTCCAACCAGGGGACCAGGTCTGGCTGGAAGCCACCCATCTCCAACTTCCACACCAAAGCTCCAAGTTAACCCCAAAAAGATATGGCCCCTTTAAGATCTGGAAGGAAATATCCCCAGTGGCATACCAAGTGGAGCTCCCCCTCACCTGGCAGATCCATGATGTATTCCATGCTTCCCTCCTATCACCCTATCATGAAATGACAGCTCATGGACCAAACTATTCTTGGCCACCCCCTGACCTCATAGGAGGAGAAGAGCAATATGAAGTGGAGCAGATAAGGAGTCACCGACGACGTGGCAGGAGTGGAGTGCTCCAATATCTCAACAAATGGAAGGGATACCCAGAAAGTGACAACACCTGGGAACCAGCTGACCAGGTGCACGCGTCGGATCTCATCCAGGAATACCACAGACATTGACCACTACAGGGGATAAAAGGATGACATGCACACCTTCAAAGCCCCAGCAATCCACCCTGGAGTCTCAGTCAAAGCAATTCCTCAGGTCCCTGCTCCGCTCTGCCCCCTACACCACCCACCAATTCCATGAGTTCAAACCGTGTTCCTGTGCCCACAAAGTGCTCTCTCACCCCCTCACCCATCGCTGCAAACCCCATTATACTCACTCACACGCCCTCGAACACTGGTCCTTCTGTAAGGAATGATACTGCCGATACCACAACTAGGCTATGTGCAACCGGCCTGGAGTGGTGCTGTGCACCACGCTCCTGTAAGTTCTGGAACCGGCCATGTGAGGAAGTTGACGAGTCATTGTGGAGCGGTGAGTCACTGTGGAGCTGTGCTATTATTGTACGATATAAAAGTCATTGTGGAGTGTTCTATTACTGTACCGGATCATGACTCATTGTGGAGTAGTTATTCTTAGTACTTGTCTTGTAGTATAAGTAGGACTCCTTGACGTCCCTAAGACGGCAAGTTGAGTCTCCTGTCTCAATTCATATCGTTCCCCTTCCCCTTTCCCCTCTGCCTCAAAGGAGTGACTACTGCATTGTAGTGCAGCAAGCGGTAACTCCTACTCTATCAGTCGTCTAAGTCACTGTGAGACTTAGCTCATCTACTTGAAGAACTACTAGGCAACTATCGACTTGGTCTATTGTTGCGGCCAAACCCTTGGCGGTGACATTAGACTCAACTTTGTTCAAAACGGCTAGCAGCAGCCAGAAGAAAGCCTATAAAGCAACCATCCTTGCACCAGAAAAAGCTGGTATAACAAGACCTAACACCCTTGTAGCAGTCCTAGGCACCACACACCCAAAGAATAGAAGAGGACACACTATTGCGCTAGTGTGTAGGGATAGTAACAAGAAGACTGAATCAAACCTCAAACAAGTGTGCCTATATCAAGGACGGTGGACAGCAATCCAGTGGAATTCACTAAACCAGTGGTACGAGACCACAGAACAGCTTAACGTGCTACACAAGTACGACTCTACCAGCCAAGAGGGCGACAGTGATATCTCCAACCAAGGCTCCGAAGACGAAGAAGAACCAGAAGAACCGGAGCAAGAAATCGACACCCAGATCAGACAAGCACCCGTTGACCCAGAAATCAGGAATAGCCCCCTAACACTAGTGTTCCACACGCTATCCCCAATTACCGAAGAACCAACCATGACGACCCAAACCCAGACAACTGTAGCATTCACATCCTCGACCCCAACCTTGGTCCACATTCCATCCTCATCCGAAGGATCAGGAGGACAAGGTGCAGATAGAGCGCAACGTATCACTGAAAGACTTCAGCAGGCCCTCAGACGTACAGGACCCCCTGGAGGAGGTGGTTCTGGCCCAGGAGGCCCTGGTGGACCACCAGGAGGAGGACAGCCAGCTGGCGGTCCTCCAGCAGCAGGACAACAACCAATACCAGTCGCAGCAGAGGTCAAGGCCATGGGAGGATTGCCCCAGATATTCTATGGCAATCGCTCCAAAGCAGACAACTTCATTGAAGAGGTCAAGGGATATCTACGCCTCAACTCCGATGTGGCCGGATACAATTCCCCTTACAAGAAAGTTGCATTCACCCTCACTCTCATCAAAGGCAAAGAACCAGCCCAATGGGTTAGAGACATGGGAGCTTGGCTCGATGCACTCGACCCAGTGGTGGATAACATCGAAGCACTATGGGATCAGTTCCTAGTGGAATTCAGAGAACAATTCCAGGACACTCAAGCCCCTCAACGCACCAGGATCAAGCTTGAGAATTGCAAAATGAGGAACAATGACTATGACGCCTATGTAGCCGAATTTGAAGGGCTAGCCCGAAAAGCCGACTACACCCAAGGCAACCAGGAGACGTTCAATATGTTCCTCAAAGGACTGCCAGAATCCATCCTGCAGGACACCCTCAAACCCCCTTTCCCGGTGGACTACCAATCCCTCAAGGAACAAGTCAAGCACCTAGCCCAAGGGAAATCCCTAATTGAAGGAATACTAAGGCATCAAGGATACCAAGGAGGAGGCAACACCTATCAGCGGCTCAATAACCCTATCAGACGACCCTTCTTCACCAGACCTGGAAACTACCAAGGAGGACAAGCAAGCCGACCAGTCTACAACTCCTCCACTGCACCCCCATCCATGAATAATGTCCCGGTCCCAATGGACATAGGGAGAGGCCGTGCCCCTACCAATTGGTGCAATAGAAACCAAGGCAATTGGAGACAAAGACCACAAATGAACAACCAAAACCTCCAAGGCCGAGTAGCCCAGGGAACAGGGAATAATGCCTGTTTTACCTGTGGCAAGATAGGACATTTCGCACGCAACTGCCCACAAAGAGACACCACCAAGAAGCGAGTCAACTATATGGACTTCGATCCAGAGGAAGAAGAAGACCTACCAGGCCCAGCAATGAACAACACTGTAGCCACAGTGCGTGCACACCTGGAAAGGATGTCGATGGCAGAGAAAGAATGCCTTGCCC
>QLOT01007788.1:0-13012 GCA_003313875.1 Russula aff. compacta | reverse complement strand
GACAGAACGCTCTTACCCCCGAATGAGGTGAAGGAACTCAATGGAAAGATATCTGCTTTCCTGCCTCTGCTTGGGAAGGATTTGATGGAGGTGCCCACTGGGAGACTGCTCGAGTGGCTTGTTCGTCGCTTCCGGTGAGTCTGGTCGTCTACTTGTGATCTCTGAAGAGCTAATGAAAAAACCAGTATCAATGAATTCATCCTTCATGTAAAGTGAGCTGGGATTGCTAAAGAGTTGGCCGTTCGTGTCCATGATGCTCATGGACAGACCTGACGCACCATGGGGATTTCTGAACGCATACAAGTCAGCGGCACAAAGTATACCGAGAACCGCTATTGTTACAGAAATGCTACGGAACGTCGTTGTTGCGCGGTTCGTCGCGTCTCCTCTTCCAAAAGCTATCAAGGAGAGGACGGCGCATCACGCGCCGATCACCTTTCATACATCGGTTCTCTTCGAGTATATCTGGAGAGCGAAGACGTTAGACGATGTTATCGTGGCCTTTTTACTACCAGCCATGCTGGAACCGTTGCAGGAGAGCGTCCATGAATCGAATGTCACCATCAAAGACGTGGTGGTGAGCGCATCGCTCCATGTATTCCCTGATTAGTGATGCTAAGATCCACCCAGCTATCCAACTACGTGCTACTCTCTGCTCTATCACAAAATCCCCCCTGCAAGACCCTGCGGTCAAGGTAACTCTTGATTCGATGGCCTCCAGCTCGTCAAGAGTGGCACCACAGCAGTTCGTAAATGCCGCATTGTCTGTACTCCTCTGCACCAAGGAATTTACATAGCCTGCTAGCGTCCCTTCAACAGAGGCACCTGAACGTCGCCGAGGATATGTCGCGCCCGACAATGGATGAAAGCGTGGGTCAAGAAGCCATCGATCGACTACTTCTCTCATTGCCCGTGGTAGGAATAACTAGCTCTCTCGTGCCGGACTTATCTGACCGATTTCATCAGAAAACCTCGCATCCAGAGCAGACCCTGATGATGGATATGGTAGCTTTGTCAGTGGATGTGAACGGTGAAACGCGGGGCCGCAGCAGTTCATGGTATGCTTCGTGCTCTCCGCGAATCGGTGGGGCTCGATCTTGAGGCCTCGGAGGGTAAACTTAGTCATTCTCCCCAGGTGCTGACATCAGTCTTCTTCACAAGAGTCCTTACATTCCGCGTTCCTCGCCCGCGTGCATGACCCTTCGATCGCAGTGCTCCAGGATTTATTCTCTGAACCATCTATACTTGACCCCATCCTGGTTTCCAATCCATCCATTTTTATCAAGGCGGTTTCCAAGGCAATCTTTGCGAAACAATCCCAGGCTTCACGCTCTATTCTACGCCCACATCTATCCTCCCTTACTTTGTGCCTTCTGCCTTTAGTTCCGCAAGATGTCGTCGAGGATGCCTTCTCCAGGCGATCTTCCCCTTCCCATGCGCTGCGCGGCAAAACCGGGCGCTTAGTCCAGGTCGAGCTTGAACCCGTCCGTGTCATACTGCTCACTGTCACACACACAGCTGGTCGCCCATCGCGAGCAGGGAGATACCCTTGTTGCCCCCGCCGCTGGCCTCAGCATTGCGGATGTTGGAGCCCGTTGGGAGAGGAGGACCGTGACGTAGAGCGCTGCATGTGCGAGACGCCGAGACACAAAGAAAGGGTCGTGTGTCGATGCTAGTGAGCATTTGACCAGATGTACAAGTTACACTGCATCCCTCGTGCGCAGAGGACCCAGTATGCCTCGAGCACAACGAAGGGCTTGATCAGCATTACCAGGGTGTCCGCGTCGGAACGCCTCGCATTAGAGGGCCTAGGTGCGGCGTCAGCGTCGTCGATCGGGAAAAGTAGTGGTTAGAGTGGGAGCGCTAACATGAAGGGCGACTCGTTTGGCGGAGTGTACTATCCGTTCCATGGTTAGATGAGGTCGGAATAAATGTGGCGTGCCACCGGGCTCCAGATATGCCTGAGCTCGCCTTTAAGCGTAAAAGTACATCATCAATGGGACAACGCTCCTTCACGTTTTGCAAAGACATTCGGACAGTGGTGGGAGCTTGCAGGATCGAAGGCGCGCATCGCCAGGTGTCACGCAGAAAATTGCCAGGAGCTCTTCAATTTTAGTTGCTGATCCGACTGAGGAGCCTGGATATCTTGCACCTCCCCAAACACTCAGAAGGTTGTGTTCCAACAGGCTGCATGTCAAACCAAGCATGACTCACTGGTATTGGTAGTGACCAAGTTGTAGGATACGCCTTTGTTCCCGAACACCACGTTACATTTCGCATGGTCGTTGAGATAATATCGCACACCATGCCAAGCTCAGTATATCAGACAGGGAGACTAGACCATAGCGATGCGAACGAAATCAAAATAACTGTGGCTCAAGAGTCAATAAAGAATGCAAAGGAGAATCGCCAACAGTATGTACACCGAACACCGGTAGCATAAAAGCGCAGCACACTTATCAACTTTCAACACCTTCTAGGGTCACTACCATCCGAGTCTGCCCGGACTACAGGCAGTCACAGGGGACTTCGCACTGAGTGACCCATTTCTCCCACCCAATGTCCCATCCCGTACGTTCACAAGCCTATGGTAGGGGATACCCTATACCTGAGGCTGTCCTACCGCAGCATCATTTGTACCGATATCATTCCGCTTAGAGATACTGTATGAGGACACCACGGACCTGGGGTAGGGTGCCAGCTACAGTGGATGTATGTGGGTAGCGGGCGAGTTGGGCAAACGAGCACTGCGGCGCGTGGGCGGGGTGGGAGATTGACTAAGCCGAAAGCACCAAGGCGTGGGTCACGCTTCAGTTGGCCTGTGAAATTAGTGACGTTCAGCAGATGTAGAGCGCGGTGGACGCAGAGGGCAGGGGAATGCACTGCAGGAACCAGGGTTGAAGGTGGATGCAGTACGGAACTAAGCGAGGGACTTACTGTCGGTCAGGCCGACCTGGAGCTCCGAGTCGCCATGGCCAGTACCCCCTGGCCACGTCCGCGCGCGTGGTCTGTCGTTACGAGCAGGAAGATGCCACTTCTCTAGGTAGCAGCGCTGATGTTACGACCTATCGGGAAGAGGATGAAATAAAGCGTCGTATGAAGGGACGTCGGGATGCCAAGCGTAGGTCATGTGCGGATGAGTGTCCGAGTTCGGTGAGGAGGTTGCATTTAGTATGCGAGAGAAATCCATCGCGCCCCAAGTGGGACCAAAATTTGATCAGGGAATCCGGCCATCAGAGAATAAAATGAAAAGCATGTCGAAATCACCAGATGAAGACGGTATTTGCAGAGTAAGTGGGTATGCCAAAAGCTTACAATGACGAGTAAGTGGAAAGTAGGGTGTGTAGGGGCTCGTTCGGTTCTACCCACTCTACATCGACAGGATAATTCGAGTTCTGACGCGCTGTGATAAATCCTTCGATGTCTTTCTGCATGGACCTAGATGGAGAAGGACCTTCGAAGACAAGGTCACGCAGAAATGGCAACACCTCTGTGGCACGGTCCCCTTTGAACTCGTGCAGTGCCCGCGCAACGAGTGGCCTCAGATCACCAGATATACGCAGATGTTGCACGGCGGGAAAAGGGTCAAAAAGTTCCAATAACAGCGTGGGGTAGATCCCATTATCCTGCCATGCGTAACCAAGCGAATACTTGTGGATGTCGAGCTGCTCCACACGAGAGAGGACAGGTGATAGCTGGCTGCATACCTGTGCCATTGACGAGGCCTGCCAGTCTGGCTCCTTGCAAATAATCTTCAACTGTACGGTTTGAATGGGAGGTTCAAGAGTGACCTCGGTATCGAAAGGGGAAAACATAATCTTAGCTAGACTGAGCGACGCGAACCTTTCTGTGCGAATGATAAACTTGCTGAGTTGGGGAATATTGAACATAAGGTCCATGAGGAGATCTATTCTGAACTGGTAGAGTTCGGGGGTATCGATTCGGGCAATGAGATCTTCCAAGTATTCGCTAACCCCTTTGAAAATAAAGTAGAGGAGGGAGGGGAGAACGACGCGGGTTGGTGGAGGAAGGCTTATTCGGTTAGGGCGAGATCGAGGGGATCGGAATCCAATGAAAAGGTGACTGAGATTGAGCAAGGAGGCCAGACAAGTGGCCATCGCTTCGGGTGAGATGTATCCGGCGATTGGGATATCCCAAAGGCCAAGATAGGACAGGTGAGTGGCAGACAAAGCAAATTTGAGGAATGACGGAAAATCAATGTTCCACAAGGAAAAGTTTAGAAGCCGTGGTGCAGATCCCCCCAAGAATTCCTCGTCGAGAACCGGCGCAATATCATCGTGAGATATAAGATTAAGATTTGTGAGAACTGGGAATGGTTTCTGCATCACGGCGGAGATAATTTTCGATGAAAAATGATCAAGGTAAACCCCGATTACACGATCATGGTGTTCAAGTGCCGCAATGATATTGTTTTCACCCTCATCATCCAACTTCACCTGATGACAAGATATGACGATGGGGAACGGTGGCCAGATATCCAATGACGACCTCGTGGGCGTTCTCTCAGTGCATTTAAGTAGCAGATCCAGATAGCGCGGTGACGCAAAGATGATTTCCCGCCATCTTCGACACACGTCAGTCAAGTTTTTCCACCACCATAACCCTCCGGACTTTCCAGAAAAATGAAATATCTCCAAGAGGACATCGTTCGGAAGTATGTCAATAGTTGCCTCATCTACATTTGATCAGCCACTGATTGACACTGGGTACAAGACCTACCCCGCCTTCGTGCTTTGACCAACTCCTTGCCATCTGTGGGACGTTGCCCTGGCACTGACCGATCCAGAAGGCCATCTGGCGAAACTGACGACCCAGAGGTACGAGGAGATAACGACTGAGTGATGCGGATCGATTCCGGGGCCATCGTATTTCCTTGAATATACTGGTGAGAGTTCATCGAACGTTCATCAACGTTCGTCGTTGAAGGTGCGAGACAGCAGGTGAGGCTCCTAGCTGCGCACGTGTTGTACTAATATGTGACAACCAGCAAGCGCCGGTGACAGTGACTTAACAACAAATGCGATCGCAGCCCATTTTCTCAATGTGTACTTGAGCCACTCGAAGAATGTCATTTAGGGGATCAATGATAAACTACGAGGTAACTACAAGTTACCAGGGCACAGCCCATCATGCGCGAAAAGTTGTTTATTAGCATTCGAATATACATACAATCTTTATTTCTGTCAATTGACCCCTTACTGCCAGTGCGAAGATGATGAGTACTGCATGATGCTGAAGAATGCCCCGTGCAGAGTGCCGACTGCAATTTACAGTAAATAGGGCATATGTTGTCACCACTCGGGGGAACGTGGGCAGTGGGGATTCAGCGAATCTATCAAGATCCAAGCCATGACCCTGGCGCGAAGGTGCCAGCCACCCAAGCGTGGCAGATATGGAGAAAGGAGGGGAGAGGGGAGAGCAGTGTGGAACAGCGTGGACAGAGGCGGCTGCGGTGCGCGACGAAGCTGGCTGATTATCAGAAGATTGAACTCACCTGTGCCGTAGAGCCCCGCCCACACCCACCACCATCACTCATTGTGAGTAGGGAAATGCCCTTACTGTCGGCACCTTGAATGAAGTGACTTGTCAGGGACTCGAAGAGGATGGCATAGAACGCCGTGTGGTGGGATGCTGTAGCAATGCCTAGTTGATGCGAGAGTAGCAGTTGCCTGAGATAATAACAAGAGTTTATAATTGTCGAACCCTGTCGAGACGGCGAGACCGTGCGTCGGTGCTGTTCCGAGAGGGGTACGAATACTGAAAACGAAAAGGTAAGTCAAGAGACGGGGCCAGTGGGTACGTACCTACCGTAGATGCGGTTCTACGAGCATGGCGATCGATCTGAAAGAGATGAAGGCACGCGAAGAAATGAAAGCGGAAAGAAAGAAGATTAAATTCTGAGGCACTGCGGGTGCTTACTACTCCTGTCCTCTAGTGAGGACGCTGCTTAAATACATGGCCTGAATGTACCGAGAACGGCAGTATCGAGGTACGCAAAAGTCGCCGTACAGGAAGTGGCTAGAAGTAAAATGTCAGTAAATTTTCAAGGATATATTTGGGCGTGGTATAGTAGGGCGTACTGGTCGCCGTCTGGTTGCGATTACGATGATCGACGATTGCCTAGAGTAAGAGAAATAGTATGGAAACGGACAGGAGAGAATGAAGAGACGGTGGGTGAGGAGGCGGGATGCGATGCGATTTGCCTGTTGGCGTTTTGCGTGGGTGTCTGAGGGGAACAGTGAGGGGCGCGGCGACGACTGGAAGAGGACAAGAGTTGTTTTGAGGGGGAGGCGACGAGGGCGACGAGGGAGAAAGAGAAAAAAGAGGCACAAAGCCGAAAAGGGAGAGAGACGGATTTGGACGTTCGTTTGAACATGGGGCGGACGGACGCTCCGACGTGGTTGATCCGCACTGATCCGAAGCTAGATCTGAGGCATACCTTACAATGCCAACATGCTGAGCGACCCATCGCTGCCGCAATGCACTGCGTGGGAAAGCCAGCCAGGTAGTTTAGGCCCGAGTTTAAACCCATCAGTGCTCCGAGCCACCCAGCCACGGGCATACCTAGTCATCCATCGCGAACAGGGAAATACCCCTGCCACTGGTTCGGCACAGCGGACGTAGGGGCCCGTTTATGAGCATAATGTAGCACTGCATAGAGGGACGCCGATACACTGAGAGATGGCCGTGGGCAGACGAAGATTTGGTCGGATGTATTGGCTTACATCATCTCATGCAGGGGACCTAGCATACCTCAAGCGCAACGAGGTGCTTGGTCAGCATTAGGAGGGTGTCTGCGTCTGGCTGGCTTGTAGCGGAAGGCCTAGGTGCGTCACGTCGATTGGGAAAGGAAGAAAGCGGGGGAGTAGGAGTGCTTACGGAAATGCCAACTACTTCGCCTTTATTCGACTTTCCTATAATAAAAACTGACCTTCGTCGGAATTGCTTTAGGATGCACAATTGCCAAGCTCTCTTCTCAGGACCTAATGCGCCTTGGGCTCCCAGATAACGCAGAACACGAGAAGCGTGCGATTCTCAGAGTGCCTCTCGTTTTCCCTAAACCCAAGTTGAAGCGACGGGCATAATCAAACAAGTGGTAGATGGTGTCCGTGATGTCGTTCTATGTATCGGTGGATATGAAGTTGTCAAACCCCAGTCTGCGCATAATCGGAGAGGGTTTTTAAGACCAATCGAGTATGCCACCGTAAAGTCGGAAAACAGCAAAACAAAGGATACCGAGAACGTGAGACCCCTTTTTAAGAGCGAGAAAACTGTCCGCCGTACTGGAAAGCTGTGAGGTCAATAGTTTCGTCTCCAGCTGGGGCAAGCTGAAACAGACAGAGCCTCGGCCAAAGCTTTGACCGGGAGAAAGCAGGGGCAGCATCCTAGACGATGTCGCGTATTCCATATAAGCAAGGGACTGTACCCTGTCCTGTAATTTAAGGAGACAATGTTTAAGGTGATATCGCGCAAATGATGACGGCTGTAGGAAGGGCACGATGTCAACTGGATGACCGTGAGAAATTGTACCGGATACCGGGCCGCCCTAGGACTTGTTTTTCCTGAATTTTCAAAATTACCGTAGACGCCTGCAATCGGCAGGGCACAAGTTGCTCAGTGCAGGGTACAAAAGATAAATTTCATGATCTGACATTACTGAGGCAACATCTTATTCGATATGCCCTCCAGTCTCGCTACTCAAGTGGCGCAAGCCGCTTCACTTAATTCGGCCCCCCTCGTGGACCGGACACGACGCAAGCCGACTCAGTCGTACCTCTTTACCGGACAAACACGACCTCGAATCGCTACATGCGCTTGCTTGTAATGCATTTATCCAGCTTCGTCAATGGAACCCTGCGATCCAGAGATATGAAATCGCCCTGTTTTCCGATGCGGCGAAGGGATTGGAAAGAACGCTCTTACCCCCAAATGAGGTAAAGGAACTCAATGGAAAGATATCTGCTTTCCTGCCTTTGCTTGGGAAGGGTTTGATGGAGGTGCCCACCGGGAGACTGCTCGAGTGGCTTGTTCGTCGCTCCCGGTGAGTCTTGGGTCAGTTCTACTAGTGATCTCAGAAGAGCTAATGAAAAGGCAGGATCAATGAATTCAACGTCGAAGACGTCTTGTCCCTTTTTCTACCTTACCACGGCTCTCCCCACTTTGCCAAGATGGTCACTATCCTTCATGTAAAGTGAGCTGGGATTGCTAAAGAGTCGGCCGTTCGTGTCCTAATGCTCATGGACAGAACTGACGCACCATGTGGATTTCTCAACGCATACAAGTCAGCGGTACAAGGTATACCGAGAACCGCGTTTGTTACAGAAATGCTACACAACGTCGTTGTTGGGTGGTTCGTCGCGTCCGCTCTTCCAAAGGCTATCAAGGAGAGGACGGCGCATCACGCCCTGATCACCTTTCATACATCGGTTCTCTTCGAGTATATCTCGAGAGCGAAGACGTTAGATGATGCTACCGTGGCTTTTTTACTACCAGCCATGCTGGAACCGTTGCAGGAGAGCGCCCATGACTTGGATGTCACTACCAAAGACGTGGTGGTGAGCATGTCGCTCAGTCTATTCCCTGATTAGTGATGCTAATATTCACTCAGCTATCCAGCTATGTGCTACTCTCTGCTCTATCACAAAAATCCCCCCTGCAGGGCCCTGCGGTCAAGGTAATTCTCGATTCGATGGCCTCCTGCTCGTCAGGAGTGGCACCACAGCAGTTCATAAATGCCGCATTGTCTGTACTCCTCTCCACCAAGAAATTTACATAGCCTGCTAGCATCCCTTCAACAGGGCCATCCGAACGTCGCCGAGGATATGTCGCGCCTGACAATGGATGAAAGCGTGGGTCAAGAAGCCATCAATCGACTACTTCTCTCATTGCCCGTGGTAGGAATAACTAGCTCTCTCGTGCCGGTATGCTTCGTACTCTCCGCGAATCGGTGGGGCTCGATCCTGAGGCCTGAGGCCTCGGAGGGTAAACTTAGTCATTCTGCCCAGGTACTGACATCAGTCTTCTTCACAAGAGTCCTTACATTCCGCGTTCCTTGCCCGCGTGGCACGACCCTTCGATCGCAGTTCTCCAGGATTTATTCTCTGAACCAACTATACTTGACCCCATCCTGGTTTCCAATCCGTCCATCTTTATCAAGGCGGTTTCCGAGGCAATACTTGTGAAACAATCCCAGGCTTCACGCTCTATTCTACGCCCACATCCATCCTCCCTTACTTTGCGCCTTCTGCCTTTAGTTCCGCAAGATGTCGTCGAGGATGCCTTCTTCAGGCGATCTTCCCCTTCTCATGCGCTGCGTGGCAAAACAGGGCGCTTAGTCCAGGCCGAGCTTGAACCCGTCCGTGTTGTACTGCCCACTGTCACACACACACAGCTGGTCGCCCATCGCGAGCAGGGAGATACCCTTGTTGCCGCCGCTGCCGCCGGCCTCATCATTGCGGAGGTGGGAGCCACTTGGGAGAGGAGGACCGTGACGTAGAGCGCTGCAAGTGCGAGACGCCGAGACGCAAAGAAAGGGTCATGTGTCGATGCTGGTGAGCATTTGACTAGATGTACAAGTTACACTGCATCCCTTGTGCGCAGAGGACCCAGTATGCCTCGAGCGCAACGAAGTGCTTGATCAGCATTACCAGGGTGTCCGCGTCGGAACGCTTCGCATTAGAGGGCCCAGGTGCGGCGTCAGCGTCGTCGATCGGGAAAAGTAGTGATTAGAGTGGGAGCGCTAACATGAAAGGCGACTCGTTTGGCGGAGTGTACTATCTGTTTCATGTTTAGATGAGGTTGGAATAAATATGGCGTGCCACCGGGCTCCAGATATGCCTGAGCTCGCCTTTAAGCGTATTTGAAAGTACATCATCAATGGGACAATGCTCCTTCACGTTTTGCAAAGACATTTGAACAGTAGTGGGAGCTTCATCAGGAAAACTGCAAGGACTTTTTTGGGATCTTTCGTGTCTTTTGAAAGTAAAAAAAGACTGCAAGTACAGAAAAAGACGCATCGGTGAAAAGACATTTATGTCTTTGATAAGCCCAGTCATTTACTTTTAAAGACATCGTTTTACTTTTCCGTACTTTGGAAAGACATATTTTACTTCTGAAAGACACTCAAAACATAATGAGGGATGGGGATGTCTTGTATTAAGACATGTTGGCTTTTTAAAGACACTGAAAAGAGCTTTGTAACCCATTTAAAAGAAGTGTTTGTAAGATGTATCAAGTCTGACTGAAGACATTAACCAATTTGTCCATTTGTGCAAACATGGCTACAGGGTACTATGTCACAGATCTCACACCTCCTGACTAGGTTTGTCATCATACAGTGGGTCAAAAAGCTCCGAGTCATCAGATTCCTCATCCACATCTGCCCCCCCACCTTTGATAACCTGCTTATGATCATGCATCTCCATCACCGTGCTGTGGATGTCATCCCACTGTTGGTCCTTCAGTTTCTTGATTCAGTTCAGGAAAACAGAGGCATGCTTGATGGTCCTGCTGCCTCCATGCTCAGACTGCATGGCATAATCGCCCCAGTTCAACTTTGAAAATGCACCAGCCTTTGATCCTGGTGAATTGAACGTGCCACTGACTGAGTAAAGAAGTGCACGATGAACCTAAGCAGAGCAAACAATGATCAGTTGATCACTGAAAGAAGTTCAAAGTCTGCATACCGCCTGGATAGCCATGATTAATGCACCACTTGGCCTGTCCAGTGCACGGTGATGTTCCTTGATGGAAGCGGTTGCCAAAAGATGTTCAAGGAACGTCCACACAACCAAACGGCCCTGAAATATACCCTAGAGATGCATTCTGTGAGGCTAGCCAAGAACATTTGTATGCATACAAACAGACAGACCTGGGGACTATGGTTTTCCCAATTGTGACGGTCATAGACTGACTTCCAGATAAAGGGGCGTGTCTTGCTTGATTGGTCGTCTGGATCTCCCAAAAGACATTGGACAAACCTGGCCTTCTCCTCTATGGTTCTCAGGGCATGAATTCGAAACTCATCTAAAAGGGCCTTTTCCGCAGCGACAGCAAATTTGTGAAGCCAGCTGGATATCCCACGCTTAATCTGCACAAATTGGGTTAGGGTTCAATTGAACGGAAGATTCGACACGCGCACCAGCCTCCTCACAGTGATGAATAGATCGCTATTGATGTCACAAAGAGCAAGAGGGTAGTCATCCTGTGAGCTGAATACAAGGTTCCACATCTCAATGATATGCTCATCGCTAGGGTACTCCCAGGGAGCAAGGATACCTGCCGTCTCTAATGCAATGGGGAGGACAAACTTGGTGAAATGTTCACTGGTGCCAGGTGGAAGGTCAGAGTTATTGGCACACGATCGGTTGAGGCCACCATCTGTCAACATTCGCTGACTGTGGACCCTTTGGTAGCAAGGAGTGGGGTGTATCTCTTGTATCTTGATCATGGACTATATGGGGAAGAATGGGGGTCAGATGGGCTCAGTTGATGATGTCGATGACGCACTCTAGTAGATCCACGGGTTGGGCTTGCATCCAGGAGACGTTGATGTTGTTCAACCTCCTCATCAGAAGGAATACCCCCGAAAGTGAATGCAGGATCGCCGCCATCTTCACTTGGCGATTGATCAGCCTGATGTGGGGTGAGCATTAGGCGATGAGGAATAGCCTTTTCGATTGCAGTGGATGCGGCACCAATGCTCGCGCTGGAGCCTTGGAACAAATTGTTGCTCTTCTTCCAACTTGGGCGGAGACCCGATGGTGCTTTCATCCTCGATTTTTTTGAGGAGCAGCTAAATGGAGATAATGAGGCATTACCAGGATAAAAATAAGCAGGGCCTCTCACGCAGGTGATACTTTGGTACCTGAGTCAGAGCCAATCTTTCGCTTCTGGACTTCCACATTGGGTTCTTCTGGGCTCTGGGAAATTGCCCTCACGGCAGCGTTGATTTGGCCACGGACATTGATCCTCTTCTTCTCTTTTTTACCCCCTTTCCTCTTGATTGTTGTGTCCGGTGCCTCTTCGTCCAGGTCCATCTCCTCTTCCTCCTCCGCATCCTCATCTTCTGGGGCCCTGAAGTCACTCTCGCTTGAGTCAGATCCATTGGGAGAATTGTTCAACAGCCCCTCATCTGTCTCATCATCGAGATCTAGAGACCAGCAGGTAAGTATTTATTTTGTCAGTCGCAATGTCACTTAACTGCCTGGAGCTGTCATCTTGTCCAATTGCTCTCCCGACGGTGGCTGATCGTGGTTGTGCATTGTGGAAGCTGTGATTGAGCATGAGAATGAGCAACAACGTCTCAAGGAGAAAAAATACCATTGTTGGATTTGCCCTTTCATGCTCGAGTTACCCGTTGACCAACAGGCTGGTCGCTTGGGTGACAGGCATCAAGCATTGTGATTTTCTGTTGCTTCAGTGCGTTAGCTTCAATTTGGGCAACTTTATGAATACCCTTTTGCTTCAAAGCCATGGTGTCACGCTAGACTGGGTGTGGCGGGTCTGTCTTCTGATGATCTGAGCGCGTCGCTCTCTGAGGTGAGGTTCTAGATAGTCTGGTGGTCTGCGTCGGTCCACTGGGTTCAGGTAATCGTCAAGCTCTATAGCCACGATTGAAGGTGGTTGGTTGGTTGGTTGTGCACTAAGGACTCGGCCGTTACTCTAATGGTTGCCTCCACTTAGTGGTAAATGCTGCTGGGTGAAGCATGGATGATCTCCTGATGATCAATTAACACCACGTGTTGCTATCTGTCACAACTTCTCTCTAACGTCTAAGGTCCTTTATAGACGAGGTCGATTGGAGGCTTCAAGTCCAATAGGGTCTCCTCTGGGGATAGGGGCACAGAATCGACACAGGCGATTCTGAGCGGAGTTGGTGTCTGAGTGACAATAAAGGAACGGGTCTTTCTGGATATAGCAGTGAAGAGTCGCGTCGGCTCTAAGTCGCTTTAGAAGACTCTTCTGGTACTTTAGAAGAGCTCAAGTGGAA
>QLOT01007777.1:0-10655 GCA_003313875.1 Russula aff. compacta | reverse complement strand
GCAGATAGACCTTACTTGTTTGGCTATCACCCCCATGGCATGTCTCTGTTCTCTGGTAGCATATATTCTCTCACTGTGCACATTTGTTGTCAGGTATCATCAGCATGTAAGCTTTCTCTCATTTACCCTTTGCCTGGCCCTGCTAAGGCCGAACTGTAAAGGGGTGCGATGTGCAACTTTGCCAATGACTCAACTGGCTTCTCTCGAGGCTTCCCGGGCGTGCGCCCTCATCTACTTACGCTCAATTCCAACTTCATGATTCCGTTTTACCGCGAGATCCTACTACTCCTGGGCGTGTGCTCGGTTTCAAAACGTTCGTGCGAGAGAATCTTGCGCAAGGGAAATGGTTCAGCGATCACAATTGTCGTTGGCGGTGCAGCGGAGAGTCTGAGCGCACACCCAGGGACGGCGGATTTGACGTTAAGAAAGAGGTGCGTGGTCTGCTCAGCGCGGATTTGATGTGGTTCAAACTGGTCTGTTTGCTTCTAGATTGGGGTTTATCAAACTCGCCATTCGAGAAGGGTATATCATATATTCTGTTATGTACCGGCTCTGTGTTGATGTTACTATGTGTAGCGCGGATCTTGTACCGGTATTCTCATTTGGCGAGAATGACGTGCGGCCCTCTTTTCTCATCATGACTCGTGCTTACGACTGAGACGGTGACGTACTAGATCTACGAGCAAATGCCAAACGAAAAGGGCACTACATTATACACGATCCAGAAGAAATTTCAAAATGTCTTTGGCTTCACGCTTCCATTGTTCCATGGTCGGGGGATACTCAACTGTAGGGCTTCACAGCTGCCTCAGCACACTTTGTCAAACTGATGGTACTATAGACAATTGGGGGTTGCTGCCATACCGCAGGCAAATTATCGCAGTCAGTAAGTTGTGGATTGTTCTCGTGCAAACAAGATAGAACGGGTGCTGATATTTGCCTATAGTCGGACGGCCAGTTCATGTTAAAAAGACGGACAACCCCACCGTCGGACAGATCAGGGAAGTGCAAGAGGCATATATAACGGAACTCCTGCGGTAAGTGGGAAACCCTGCTCCCGAGTGTTGTTGATTTTCGTATCCGTTCGCAGGATTTGGAACACCTACAAGGACGAGTTTGCACGCACGCGCCGGCGGGAGTTGAACATTATTGACTGAAACCAATTCGTGCCAAGTGCGCGTGCGCAGGAGAAAAATGCGTATGCTGCCCTTAATGTTGATGATCACGTTTACTACAACAGGTACTTGTTTACACGCAGCTACGCCTGTTTTCCCTTGTTTTCTTTGCCCTTTCAATCATTTGGCCATGTTGTAAATAGAGCTAGAGTGTACGAACAACAAAGAATCGGGTAACAGGGTGTCCAAAGAAAAAAGGTAGAAACGTAGTCTGTATTAAGTGCCATACTTTCCGTACACGCAAGACGGAGGCCAGTGATGTCCTCGTAGCCACCGCTTTTTGTGGGCTTGTCATTATTTTATAACTTTTTATCGTGCTTGCTGGGTTTGCGAGCTACACATTGCACACCAGAATTGCTTCCGTGGTTGGTGCATCCCTTAACCGTGACGAAGACCCGAGTCACAACCTGCACGTAATATGTACCCAGATGTCTTTCAGTATCAGTTGTCCAAACCAAAGGCGGTAGCAACCCCAATTTCTCGACGTCTTTGCGGTCTCTCGCAACTCTATACCTCTTCTTGTTTACAGTAACTCGTTCGCCCTCTGGTTACGTCCTGCGCAATTGACTGGCACCCTTCGCCAAACTTGAACGTACTTTTTGTACCAAAATTCGACACGCAGTAACATCCCCTAGCCTGTCCCATTGTTCGATGGCGATGAGGACTGAGGCGAATGTCGAGAGAGAATGCTGTTCGAAGGAACAGCCTGGGAGCCTTTGCTAGTAAAGTACTAGTATTCACTTATTTCACTTGAAGTGGCACAGCCACTGGTCACTAGGTCACTCCCTAGCCATGCGTTCGGAGACCTTTTAACTAAGCTAGCACTTTTGCATCGGATGAGAAGCAGAACAGCTGGTTCCATGCCATAACCCTCTGCATCGACCATTGCATCGACCCTTCAACATTTTCTCATGATCGATTCACGACTCCGTCGAGTGCTCAAGGAGATTGATGGTGCGTCCGATGTCTTGCTTCCTCTCTTGTGGCTCCCGTCTGATCTGCTGCGCACCAAGCCTGTGATAGTGACAAGACGGCGAACATCAATATCGGGCTCATCAATGATTCGCCCTTTCATCTTCGCGGCTCCTTTGAAGGACCACAGGACAGCCCTTATGAAGGTGGTTACTTTGAAGTTGTGCGTTTCACAGATTTTCCCTAAGAGTGCTTTTACCCACCTCGCACCTCGGCACTGCAGGACATCGTCATGCCCCCTGACTATCCCTTTATACCACCCGAGACGAAGTTCATCACGAAAGTCTACCACCCAAACATCTGCTCCATCTCCGGTGCTATCTCTCTCGACATCCTCATGGATCAGTGGTCCCCCTCGCTCACCCTCCGTACGATGCTCCTCTCACTGCAGTCATTCCTCTGCGATCCAAATCCACATGACCCGCTAGATGCAGAGGTCGCGAAGTTTTATATGACTTATCGCAAGGCCTTCGAAGATACCGCACGTAACTGGACCCGCACATATGCCAAGAGGCCTGCGCAACCCCCAACATCAGAGGATCGCCGGGAGAGCGGGGCGAACTCGAGGGACGAGTCTGCAATTGCCGGTCCTCACAGTGCACACGTTTCAGTAGTCCCAGGCCAATCTGCTTCGGACATGGCGTAAGGGGATCCTATATACCCCACGGAACGAGTGAAACAATCAACCTCTGAGCGCTCTGAGCACCCAACGACGTCATCCGGAAACACCCTGATCCCTTCTTCATTCGTCAACGCGGTCCTGTCCCCGTTCCCATTCGTTCTCGTTCTAAAGCACCATGACGCAGTTAGTATACGGTGTCTTATCGGCCATTCATTCGACTCTTATTGTGTTAGTCTGCACCTCTCTATTTACCCCTGTCTCAGATTGCTTTTTGTCACTCACTCACTACCGTGTATAAAAACCCCTATGTTTCCCGTTAAGATACACCTCGTGCTGTTCCTAAATCCTTGCCTGCCAAGTCTCTTTTCTCTTCGGTTTTCTCCCC
This sequence comes from Russula aff. compacta, assembly GCA_003313875.1. Lineage (NCBI taxonomy): Eukaryota > Fungi > Basidiomycota > Agaricomycetes > Russulales > Russulaceae > Russula > Russula aff. compacta. Next base: position 7,501 of record QLOT01007777.1, on the reverse strand, counting down.
CTCGACGCTGAACGAGTCGTCTTGCGTCCTTAAATCAACACAGGAATCCCCCCTCATTCTTTCCCCCCCCTGTCGTCGTGGTGACTGCGTGGAATCAGGCCCACTTTCTCAGCTCCTATTTCTCCTTCTGCTTTCCTCACCTCCACGTCCTTAGACTCCCTGCAAGATACAAAAGTGGTTCATACAGAATGACTGGTTGCCAATGATCCCTTTTGGTTCCAATATTGTGCCTTGATTGCAGATTGACGTGCATGTTATTATGACTAAATCACCGCACCATGAATGTCACGTAGAGCCGGAGGGTGCTGCTTTACTTTCATGGCGTATGGGTTCGTGGGTGCCTGCAGTGTGACTGCGGCATTCTTATAAACCGACGGAACCTGATTTGGAAATGCTCTGATTCCACGTGATGATGACGTAAACGATGGAGTTTCCTGTTGACGAGATGCCAGGTTGAATTCCACAGGTTGAGTTTCTTTCTCCCAACCACCACAGTCCAGGAGACTACACTTTCTATCAGCGACAGGCTCGCTTTGACTTGACGTCTATTCATTCTTTAAGCTTTCGTACTGCTTTCGTGTCTTGGATTCTTCCTGTTTGCCCTGCTCTTGCGCTACCGGCAGCATCTACCAGCATAGTTATGGTCGCACTCTCCCCTAGATTTGCCTTCTTGGCTGCACTTTCTGTCCTTTCCTCAGCACCCATCTCTGATGCTGCAGTCTTGCGGTTACGTGCTTCGGACCCTTCGACAGCTATGGCATCGGCCAACACTCATGCAGGGGCTGCTACTTGGTTTCCCGGTCGTTCTTCCCATGTAGTAGGCGATCCTCCTGTTCTCCCTCCACCTAAAGGTCTTGGAGCTCCTCGCAAGAAGTCTTCAGATTCGGGTGATGATGCCAGTGGTTTGGGCATCGCGAGTAATCAAAAGATTGTGTCTAGTGGCTTACACAGAGAAAAGGATATGTCCGAAGCTGATGAGAATCAAAACTCCCCGTACGACGATGAGGACGCAATCTCAAAGAAAAGGGGAAAAACCAAGTCCAAAGTGTGTATTATCTTCTTCAGTGTCACCACTTGCAATCGTCCTGATTCGTTAATAGGATCGTCGCTGGGACCCGTTCAGTCGTATCAATCAATTGAGTGGGTTGTGGTTCAGTGGTAAGCATGTTATGCGACGTAGATATTCCTATTGAAGTGGCATTCGAAGCTGCAGATAATCATGTCTATTATGCTCGTGCACCGCGTCACCATCACCACCACCACCACCATGACCATTATCATCGTGGCTTGAGGACCGGGCGCAGTGAGCCAGAACATGATCGTTATCTCTCCGCCTCTGTCGTTCATCCCCGTGCACCCCATCATCCCCATCATCATAAACAATACGAGAAGGTCGTTGTCACTGGGGACAATGACCATGTTCACCTCGGACGTTCACCTCACCACCACCACCATCATCATCATCACGGCGGATACGAGAAGCTGGTTGTTTCCGGAGACCATGACCACGTTCGTGTCGACCGCTCTCCCCGATCACCTCATCATCACAGCGGACATGAGAAGGTGATCATATCCGGAGACCACGATCATGTTCATGTCGACCGCTCCCCCGATTGGCGCCACGACTTTGCAGACGAGAAGGCCATTATTCCCAGTGACAATGACAGCGTCCATCATCGACGGTCAGTGCTCATTGCAGGAGAACAAGGTCAATCATATGTGGTTTCACGTGCCGCGAAGCGCATCGCCGAGCAAGAGCTGTTCACCATACCAGCATTGGGCAAGCGAGCTGGTGATGTGGATTGTGTCCCTGGTCACATTGACATCATGAGCCCTAGCGATGATTTATCTGGCGGCACGCGCATTGCTTCCCTTGTCCTCTCGTCTTCCGATGCTACGACGTCTGATAACTCGACCACTCCGCCCTCTGCGTTTGTCCTTAATGCGTCGGATATGAGTGTTACTCAGATGTGTCTCCTTCCATCCTCCTCCAATTCCTCCAACTCTTCACTTTCCCCGACCGAAACCGGTGTGACCCTCCGTGTAGCCATGTTTAATGTTAGCGCGGCGAGCATTACCCCATATTGCGCCACCTTCGATCCGGACCCACCCGCGCCGGTGCCACTTAAAGCGGAGGAGTGCACAGACGATCCAGTCGGCAAGCATACGAGTCAGTTGTTTGCCTTCGACCGGGCTACGGGAGTTGTGAGGCCTTTGTGGTTCTCGGTCAACCAAGATGATGGGAATGGTTCAGAGAATAATGGATGTACGGGAGATGTTGATCATGCGGTGCCCCTGAATGCCTCACTGCCAAGTGCAACGGAGGTGGATGACAGTGACTCAGCCTCGACTTCGAATGTTGATCGGCCCTTGGCGAGTAATAATACTGTCATCACGGCTGACCCTTCCCAAGGGTCACCCTCAAACTCATCTGAAGGCAACATTTCAGGTGCTCAAAATGTGGCCTTGGTATTCGTGTCCACCGACCCGGAGGTGCTGGACACTCCAGCGAACGCAAGTGCAACTATTAGTTCCATCCCAGCGACGACGACTGGAGTAGAGGCCACCAATAATGCCTTGTCCACTGCAACGGGCCCTTCCACTAGCGCAATAGCAAGCTCGACTCCTGGCTCTCTGACTACTATAACTTCTCCGATGGTGCAGACTGCAGCATCCTCTGTTACGCCTTCACCTGTTCCCTCTGCTGCACTCGTCTCAGGATCGAGTTCGACATCCTCTGTGGTGCTGGGAGTACAAGTTGTTCCCGAATCTGCAAGTAATGCCGCTTCTACAAGTGCGAGTGCGAGCCCCATCATGACACCAGTGAATACTCAACCATATGAGTGGATGTTTACACTGGATTGACGATGACAGGGGACAGGAGCGAATATCTGGGCAACATTTTCGGTTACCTCGATGTGAGGATTTCTTGTCTTGTTTTTACTTGGCAGCACTTTCGGCAGCACATTTCGGTCGGCGTGTAACTGTATGTCATGTGTACAGTGTTTAGATAATGTATTAAGCATTCTTGATAATAGGATAATATGCCTACAGACTGTGTTGTGTTCATGCGGTGCACCTTCCCGATGAGGCGAGGATGACGATGATCACCGATCACCAGCAACGTCTTCTTCCTTCGCTGCGCGCTGCGCACAGCCGCGCACGTTGGACACGCGTCTGGACCCCGAAAGACTGCAGTCATAGTCACGCATGGTAGACTCCATATTACACTTCTCTTCGTGACCATCTCACAGAGAAATGCGTGCTCGGATATCATATTATCCGAATTCCATTATGGCAGAAGTTCGGTTGCGTACGAGGTTGAAAACGTGGGCCCGTGACAAGGGAAGGGAGTGTTCCGGGGTCTTTACGGCGTGCTGGTTCGCCCGCCGCTGCGCATGCGCACGATGGAGGGAGCCGGACTGAGATACGATCGACGCATAGTGTCTGCGACACTTATCTACCCCCATCTCCTGTACTCGATACCTTGATCCTGTATCCTTCTCTGTGTGTAAAACCGACATCTGTATACCATGCAACCCAAATCTCAACCCTCTCAACTTGGTGCACCCGCTCCGCGCCAGTACGGCTCCTCTGGAAGGCACGTCAAGGTCATCGCGAACACTTTTGCTATCAAGACCCTACCTACCCAAACGATATATCACTATGACGGTGAGTCCTCTGGCTCGGACTGCCCGAACGCTAACTTGACGAATGTATCTGGCCGGTCATACTCAGTGGGTACGTAGGCACTTCACGCGCGATCTTTCTCCGCGCTGCGCACTTAGGACTCGTCATATAGTTATCAGTCCCCTCACCGAACGCCCCGGTCGCGACGTCGAGTTGAACAGTCGCCGCGGGCACGAGATCGTGCACCGTTTACAGAACATCACAGCGCCCTCCGTCTTCAATCCCCGTGCGTTCTTCGACGGAAAGAAAAACCTGTACTCAGCGGGGCCCCTGAAGATGCAGGGAGACGCGGCAGAGGTGAGGAACTCCTCTCCTCCCTCCTGCTCCCAATTCTAGGTGTCAGCGCGAGGCGTGGAGTATCTAGTGCTGACGCATGCCTCGGTTGGCGTTTTCTAGTTCTTGGTCAGTATGATTGATGCTCCACAACCTGGGAATTCGCGCGGTCAATTTCGCGTCAGGCTGACGAAAGTGAACGACATGTAAAACATGTTTCTTTCTTTTTACGTGGGAGACCCTCGCGAGGGGGCCCCCTCTGCTACCCACACGTGCTGACCCCAAGATCGTTTGTTTTTATCCAGTAATCTCAGCCGACACGCCAATGAGATCTTTTCCGGTGGGTCGGAAGTCAGCCAAATGGCCGTCATGTTCCTTCAGATCGTCATCCGCCAGGCTCCGATGCTGTGAGCACAAGTCGCGATTTAACCTCTCGGGAACTGCTAACCGTGTACGTAGGAAGACGGGCACGTTCAACTCCCGCTCGGTGTTCACTTCGGCAGGCAAAAAATCGCTGAGCGGCGGGTTTAATATTTGGAACGGCTTCTTCCAGTGAGGGGTGCACTTGCATTCTCCACTAGATGTCATTACTTATGCAGAGTTTCCCTCGTGCTTCAGGAGCGTTCGGCCCACGTTACACGGGCTTGTTATCAACGTTGATGTCTCACATGCTATCGTGTACGATTGTGGCTTGCTCACACGTTCCCGTGCTCCATCTCATCACTTGTCCCGATCAGCTACGAAGAAACGTCCGTCCTTGATTGGGCATGCACTTTCCTCTCCAAGTTTGCGTCTCATCATAGGAGAGTGCAGATTCAAGACTTGGAGCGCTTGGCCGAAGGCGATGTGAAGTTGTTGAAGACTATGCTCAAAGGTGTTCGTGTGACGGTTTCAGTGCCCGCGGGGCGTCGCCCCGCGCGTCCAATCAAGGATCTTGTTCCCAACGTGGGGAACTATTCATTCATGAAGGGAGATGATGAGACAACGATCCGGGTCCGTTCCGTATTGTTTCTTGGTCCCCATTTCTGACCATACACCCCCAGGAGTACTATGAGGAGAAATACAGCTTCAGACTCCGATATCCTAGATTATTTGGCATATGCGTCAACGTACAACACAATACAATCGTCCCCGCAGAAATTTGCACCATCGTGGGCGGGCAGATGTTCAAGAAGGTGCTCATGCCGGAAATGATGTCGGAGGTCCTACAACATGTCACAAGGTCTCCACGTGAACGGATCGAGACGATTGAGCGAGGCGTCAGCGGCGATGTCAGACTTCCCGTCCTCAATGATGAGCATAATTCTGATGTCGGCACAGTTCCTCGACTACAAGAACTCCCCGTTTTTTTCCCAGATCGGTATGCAAGTTGATCTTCGTCCAATGGAAACACCCGCTCGTTTGCTTCAGCCCCCCGACATTCAATATCAGGGGTCCATCGTTGACCTTTCAAGCCAAGCGGATAAGGTGAATTGGGACCGTACCCACGCTTTACCGCAGAACTTAACCGTAGAGTAGCAAACAGGGACTCACGGAACATGGAACGTCGTGAGACGGCAATTCTTCCGACCTGCTCCCCGTAGCCTATGGACCGTGGTTTCGTTAGCTCCGCAAAATTTCCCGTTATCCGACGTGGAGCATTCCGTCAATAGGCTAAAACAATGTTGCGAAAGACTTGGTGAGCATCTACGGTCATTCTAGTAGTAGTCGCGGTGTCTGATGTCACTATCAGGCATGGGTAAGCCTCCCACTGGTTTCAGCCAGTTCTTGAAGTTCACGTCTCCAAGGTGCTGAGGTCGTTGGCGGTCGAGCTGCGTCTGCTGCTGGCGGGGTGGAGAGAGTACGTGTTTCTCAGCCGAGGTACTCACGGCCTTACATAATAGTATCGTCCAGGCCTTGGAGGAGGCCTTAGCACAACTGGATGCCAAGATCACTCAGCTTGGTCTCAAACAAAGACCTCCTTGTCTGGTCCTCGTTGTCCTTCCTGATAGCGCTGCTGCTCAGAGGAAGGCTGTCAAAGCCTGGGGCGACGTTAGCAGGCAAGTAGCGACGCAATGTGTCGTAAGTGTCAGCCTCCTAGGTAAACCCGATACCCAACGCATATTCTCTTTAGAAAACGATGAAATTTAGAAATCCAAACGACCAGTATTGTAACAATGTTGCTCTAAAGTGGGGCATATCCTTCTTTGTACTTGATGTGAATTTCATAGCGTCGTACAGGATCAACGTAAAACTCGGTGGCATCAATTCCCATCCCACCAGCCAGATATATGCTGGGCTCAACAAGGAGCCTACGATGATAGTGGGTGAGCGACTGTGCTACAACTCGAGAGGCAATCACTAAGCCGTATTTGTTAGGTGCGGATGTGACTCACCCAGGTCCTGGGACAATGGACAAACCATCCATTGCAAGCCTTGTCTCCTCCTTTGATGCCACCTTCAGTCGCTATGCGGCATTCACCAGAGTGCAGGCTCCCCGCGTCGAGGTGATCGAAGAACTTGAGGATATGTTCCTGGTAAGCATCATAGCCTTTCCGAGGCTGAGCTCACTCCTATAATCGTATAGACCGCACTTCGCTATTTTCATCACGTCAATCATGTTACGCCCAGAAGGATCATTTTCTATCGTGATGGGGTATCCGAGGGGGAATACCAGGCCGTCGAGGAACTTGAGATCAGGGCTCTTTCAGGTAGGAGATCGACTACTCATGTAGGACAGAATGACTCATTTATTCATATGGTTCTTCTTAGATGCTTGGGACAAATTTGCAGAAAACCCAGAATCTGGGATCCCCAAAGGCATCCCTGTGCCTCTTATATTCATTGTTGTGGGAAAGAGGTAGAGTTTATTTACAGTTCTTGGCTTCTACCACTGCTCATGATTTGATCAGGCATCACATAAGGTTCTTCCAAGGGGCTGGGCCAAAGTAATATTTATTTTAACCTGCCACTTTCTCGACTCACTCTATTTTTAGCATCAAAGACAAAACAGGAAATGTCTTTGGTGGCCTAGTAGTAGATAAGGAAGTAACAAGCCCCAACAAGTCAGATTTCTATCTCCAGAGTCATCCAGGTCTCAAAGGGAGTGAGTGTATCCACAGTCCTTCAGTACAACCTCTTTTTGACTTTGTGATCCAACAGCAAGCCGGCCCAGCCATTACATCGTGTTGTATAATAAACTTGGATTTAGCATAGACATGTGGGTCGTTCGTTCTCTTTTTTTCGTCGTTTCCTCACATACTATATAAAGAGTACAACAAATCAGCTATTTCCTATGCTACGCGTATGCCAGGTGCACAAGATCTGTATCCATTCCTGCACCAGTCTATTGTAAGTTCCATTAAGAATGATCCAGATAGTGCTGAGCTTCATCCTCACTCTTCTTAGACGCAGACGTGAGTCGCATTCGCTAGCCATCTCCCGACCGTGCACTAACTACGAATATCATCAGATCGTCTGCGCCCGTGCCGGTTTCTACCTCGACGAGAACCTGGGGTACTCCGACCTGGGCGGAAGCGGGACTGGCTTTGACCTTTCC
>QLOT01007775.1:0-20723 GCA_003313875.1 Russula aff. compacta | reverse complement strand
GGAAGATCGGCCACTTTTGAATTACTCGAAGACACTTCTTGACAGCCAACTGTGACACCGAAGTCGTCGATTCGATTCTTTTCGAGTTCGACCAAGTCCTGAGCGAATTTGAGACGCTGCGGATCTTTGAGAGGAACCACGTCAAGCAGGGTGCGAAAGCGGAAAATAGCCTCCTCTAAATACTCCGGGTTCCCAAATATTATCCATCGGGTTCGTGTGAGGATCGCCGCAAGACGCCAACTTGTGGCTCGTTCCTGGTGGAAAGTCGAACTATTCCCATGAGAGTAAGAAGCGATCATTCTGTCCACGTTGATTATTGCCTCCTCGTAATCCTCATTCGAGCGACTCTGATGGAAGCGCATATAGAGGGACCAGGAAAGCGCGAGGAGGTCATCTAAATCTGGGATATATATAGTCGCCTCACGGAGGCATTCGATGACCTGCTCTGAGAGCTGTCTCAGTAGTCCTATGACTTCGGCAACGATTAGAGCCAAGTTTTGAATGGCGTCAATGGCGGGTTGTTCCAAGGCACCCGAGGCGAGGAGATCACGGCACAGGACGACCATCTCCTCGACATTCTGGCCATGCATCGCATCGTCAGATTCCAACCACACCTGAACTTCCAACGCATGCACCAAGCAACACCGTACTATCACTACGTGCAGCGTCGAAAGCTTCAAGCGGCTGGCCTCGAAGGTAGCGAAAACAATACTTGACATTGTCGGGCTGCTTCAGTCGATGTGAGCGACGATAAAGGGCGTCCGCAAGGGAGAAGAAAGTCGTGATGATGTTTGAATAACGTTCAGTCGAAAGATTAAATGGTAGGAGGGTGGCTTCAGTCAAGTAAAGGATTGATTTGTCTATGTCTTGGGTCTCGTTGGACAACATGTGGCGTACTAATCTCGCCTTGCCTAGAGCTGAGAGACAGGCAGAGCGTAGATAATGAGAACGGGGTAATAACAGAATTTTCTGTAAATCAGAAATGTCATTGTCGACCTTAATGATAGAGGCCTTGAAGGCAAGAAATATAAAATAAGAGTTAGTCGCGGACAAGAAAGGGGCTGGGAAAGGCCAAGTCGAACCGGATTCGGTACTCACGCTGTGGGACCGCCATGGATCTCTTCGAATGTCAGAAAGGTGGTGACTCGCAGACTACGCGACGAGTGAAAGATAAGAGTAGATTGATATCTGTGCCCGCATATGTATACAACAAGGTACAAAGGCACAGGTCACGCCAGCGCCCGTACCTGGCACTGCAGCGGTCACAGGGTTGCAACAATACGATTTGTCAGCGGCGTGCTCCAGCTCTGTCCTCAGCCGTGGCATATCCTGCTTCACGAGGATATGCCACGGCTGTTCATGAGCCTCATCGTCTTTCCGTTAGCCATTAACTAGATTGTTCACGCAGTGAGTAGCGCAGCCTGCCAATGTCAATCCCTAAGTGCCCATCCCACGCTGCCCTCTCCTAAACACCGTATACCGAGTTCTATACCCCAGTCAATCTCCAAGCGTGTCCACCATCGCCGCGGATGCCTTCCAGAGCACGCATCAACTCTCTGAGCTCCTCATCTATCATCTATAGAAGCCTCTTCAGTGGTACAACAGTCAGGCCTCCCAATCTACTCACACGTAGAAAGAGTTGTTGGCTCGGATGTTGTTCATTTGCTACGTTCATCATACAACCCCATTAGACAATCAGATAGATTATGAGTTGCACCGACTCCAAATAATCTTTTAGACGGGTAAAGGATCGACAGATCATCGGGTCATCCCTGAGGTTCAGTTGCTTTGCTAGGGACATGTGGTGAACAACGAGGACCTGTCGCTCCAGGCGCTCATCCCATTCAGCCTGAGTCATTTCAAGTTGGTGGCGGTCATGAAGCACAGCAGGTGGTAGTTTCCATCGTTGCCAACGTTAATCACACTTACCATTGAGAACCTCAACAGCGTTACCCATCGGCCGAGCTCGAAGACATGCTGTTAGGCTTTGGTACAATCTCTCTTTCGGGCCTATCAGATACACCCGGCCTGCAGCTCCATGTGTTTGCCGAGGCCAGATAAACAGTGACCAATAGATTAACGTATTTAGTAAAGGAATACTTAATTTTGAAGACTATTCGCTGATAGTCCACTAGTAGTAGATAATGATCGCTGCGCGCTGCATTGTTCAAGGTTTATTGTAGCACAACCGCCCTGAAGGATTTGTAACATCACGACTTCAAGAACTTCAATCAGAACCAGATCCCAGTGGTCACGAGGCCGGGCCCTTGTGATGATTTATAGGAATGGATCTCATGGTATGAAACACTCCTGATCTTGCTAGTGGTGATGTAGGCGGACCAGACGAGCAAGCGAGTTCTGATCTGGTTCGTCAATGTCAACCACCGCCACTGCCAAGAAATTTTGGAAACTGTAGTGCTGTAGTGTAGGACTGCCCACGTAAGGTTATCCCCCACTTGGCAATATGAGCTCTAACATATGGAAAGCCGACGGGGATGCAAATTTGGTTCTAAAAGTGCCAATTGCACGATGTGTAGCGTAAGGGTAAAGCTTCCGTGGGGCTGCCACGCCCTCAACCCCAAAAAATTGGACTTGACCCTGGACCGCTGGGGAAAAAGAGAGGAGCACACGACCCTCAAATGGATGTAACATCGTGTGGGATGGGGATGGACTCTATCTTTAGGAGTGGCGTGAGAGCTGGAGCCCCAGAGGGCCGCGCAAGGTGACGCATCGGTGACGATTTGAAGGAATGCGCCTATGCCAAGTTGACGTTCTGCGAATCGAAGGCGGTTTCCCCACGGTGGGGTCACGAGTGGAACACTCAAATGCAGGCAGCAGACGCCCATCTCATCAGATTCCCGTACGGCGTTCTTCACCGCACCCTGTGCCAAGCTTATAGCACATCACTACAGTACGATGCAAGCTTGTTTTGGCGAGCTCGGCTTTCCCCGAGACGAACCGTCCTTTAGATGGAAGATATACACTCTTCCCGTGTGAATTACACACGCCAGAATTCTCCAAAAAAAAAAAGAAGCTGCAGAAAGAGACGGTTCCTCGCGAGCGGCTGACCAGAATACGAGGATATTCTGGGACATTGCCCAATGCCGAGGCCCTCTCAGGGCATCTTGGGGCTCCGCTCTCACGACTGTCCAAGTGCTGTTTGCTGTTGTTCGCTTCCACTGCGCCGCAATGTTCCCTAGGGGCGCTCCGACAACTTTGGGCAAGTGATCGGAACGTCATGGTCGGTTGGCCATTACTCTCGGGCGTGCAATTGAATAGGAAGGCGTACTGGCCTGAGCTCAATTTCCCGGGTGCGCTGGTAGGCAGCCAGAAATGAAGCTTAATGAAGACGTACATTTCCAGAGTCCATCGTGATGAATAGACCTATTCCAAGTTGACGGGATGTCAGGTGAAGACAACTTGGGTGGGCGAGACGAGTGTTATGATACAAAGGGACCTTTATTGCATTACTTCTCAACACCACACCACTATATAGCGGTCGCCGTATACCATAATTCTACGCTTCATGTCTTATTCCCGTTCGTCTCCGTTCTCCTCCCGTTCGTCCGTCTCATCTCGCAAAGCTACATGGATGGAAAACCTTGGTAGCACAAGGTGGAACTATAGGGTATCGTTGAAGATGATGAAAGGAAAGGAGGTGTTGTGAGTGCAACAAAGGAGTGAAAGGTCTGGTGGGGGGATAGGATTGAGGGCCAGTAGGACGGATGATGAGAGGGGGCAGGAGGGGATAAACGGAGGCATTGTCCAAAAAAAAAAGTGCAGAAGGCATGGTGCTTCATGGCCTGGTGGTAAGTGTAACACGCGTATTATGGAAGGTAATCGTGACGGTGATGGTGGTGGTGTTTGGGCGGACAATCACGCGGCGCTGTACAAGAATAGGTTGTTTGTAGCAGCAATCTATAGATGCTGCAATATCAGCGTGACTGCAGCGCATGTTCCATACAAGGACACAGACCGCGATAGTGTTCTCTCTCGGGTGCCAACTCGCATGCAGGATCTTCTTGTTGAAGTCCAGCGGCTCGAGTTGCATTGCATCCTTCAACCCTGGCTTTATACCGTTCTTGGCTCCAAGCTGCTTGTTACCCGGCAAGGGCCCGCCGATTTTCTTCGCCTTGAACGCAGACTTGTCTGCTTGTAACACAACATCGTTCAGTGTGTCCACGTCAAAGATGCGCAGGTAGTTGTGGTAAGAACCGGTCAGGACATTCCTGGAAGATGTTTATTTCAAAAGAACAGGCATAACAGAACGAAGGACCCACTTGTCATCTCCACTCCATGTGCATTCAAATTTGTCAAAGATACAGTCGTTCTCGTACAGATCACATAACTTCCCGCGCAAGTGATCGTGTATTTGAATGGTTTTCAACGGCCGAGACTCCATATTGACGTCCCAGATCCTCAATGACAAGTAGTCACGAGCAAGGATGTACCGCCCATCATGACTGAACTTGACATCAGAGATGGAGGAGATAATTTCCGAGAAGAATGATCGATTTGCTGGATCCTCTTCCTCCTCGTACACTGCGACCAAATGGTAAGAAGTCGCTTGGTGAACAGAACCCGATATAACCGTGAGAGGGTGACGTACACTTCGCATGCCGGTCGCACAACGCAGAGTCCCGCATATCCGCAAGCTTGATATTGCTTTTCGAGCTAGAATACATGAAAACGTTGCATTGCGTGGGATGAAATTCGGCAGCCGTGATGACCTCGGTGAGTTCCTCCATGTTAGCTGGCTTGATGTCCACAATATCTACGCGGATAAAACATCAAAATATCAGGACTGGGAAATAATCGAAGAGAACGACTGACTGAAACTCTGATCACTGATATTCAAATTCCAGAGATTGATCCGTAAATCATCTGCGGAGATATACGTCTCCTGGTCGGAATTGACGGTGATAGAATGGATATGATAAGCGTGTGCATTGGAGTAAACTTTACGCGGTACGGCAGCGATGATGTTGTCCTGATGTTGCATGCGTGGTAATCGCAAATGCTGCCTTAATGATGGTGGTGGGAGGGCTCGTTGTCCATCGCTCATGTTGGATTCTGACACCACCCGTAACGACTTTTCAAACACTTTCCATAACTTGATTGTCTTGTCTATGAGGATCCATGCAAAGCAGACAAATAAGTGAACATCAACACGCGACGGTTTTGGTCGGGCGACGACGTACCATTCGTCGAAAGTAGGAAGTGCGCTGAGTTCTGTCGTTTGCACCATCGAATCTTGTTGATCTTCTCCTCAATCTCGAGTGACTTGAGGTAGTCAAACTCTGGCTCGTGCGACTGAAATTCGGTGTAGAATTTGTATTCGCAGCTCTTTTTCTAAAATGTAAAATGAGTGCGTATTCCGCGGATGGGTCAGAAGGAGATGAGATTAGCGAACGTGGGAGGTGCGGATACAAAAGGGAGAGGGGATAGGAACGCACCATATCATTTCGCTCGAATAACACTACACGACCGCCCTTGTCGCCCGTAGCGAGATAGTCTCCCGTAGAGTCAAACTCGACGGCGGAAATGATATCGGCTGTCCAGATTTTGGGTACGTGAGTGAGGCTGCGTGAAAGGTAGACGGCGATTCGCACGGGGGTCCGGGGTGCAGGGGTGAAAGAGACGACATGCCCGACGCCCGGACCAGAGCCAAAGGGAGGTCTAATTACCTTCTGTGATGTCTTCTACGTCTCCCTTGTCACCGAAACACTGGGCAAATCGCCAGCCGCCTGAAGCGTCCGGATCCATGAGGTAAGAGAGTGTAATGTAGGCAGGGTTAGGGCGTAAGATCTAGGGATCGTCCGCCTCCTAGGGAAAGTAGAGGCAATTTATATGATTGATAGATTGTTGGCACGTCTGCAAGACGAGCAGCGAGAGGCAGGTGGTGAGGCAGGCAAAGACCAGGTGAGGTGACCGCTGAGGAGGGGCTACGTACTACGAGCCGATTATGTAATCACTATCCTTTGGTGCTGTTTGGGTTTGGACGACCCGACCCGTACAGCGGACAGCGACAGCCGCTGCTCTCCACTCATTTGCCGACCTCTTCCGCTGTTCAAACAAGCCACACAACCCACCAACACATCTCACAATGCCCATCGCACCTATCACCGGAAAACTCAGGAAGAGGCTCTGGCTTGATCTCTCTTGTGGATTGGGCCTTGGCATTGCCGGTGCCTACGCTTACTGGTTTGTATTTTTTTGTTGCAGCATGACCAACATGTTCGCTGACCCTCTCAACCGCAGGTATGGAAGCCATCTAAAGGCTGGTCAGTGTGCAATTCTCCTGTCTTTAAATAGGCAACTCCGTCTTTTTTGAATCCTCTTCTGACTTTCTTTCTGTAGTGGAACGCCAGGAAGCGTTCTATCTCAAACTGGAGCGTCAAAAGCAGACGTCGTAGAGAGTGCACCACAATAGAATGTGCTTTTGTCAACAAGGGCTCGGTTGTTATTTGCTTCTCATTCATCTTAAAGCAAATATGCATTGCGTTTCCGATTGATTTCCAGTATGACCAGTCGCGAGGTCCCTAAGTCCGACGCTTTGGTTGGTGCCTAATGTCAAATGTCATATCTATTACCACTTCGATCATTCGACACATTTGCACCTCAGAACGTGGGGTCGAGTGCGCAATCAGCAACAGGTGTTTAGATCGCACCACGGTGAATAAACAGGTATCTGTAAGATAGAATGAGGAATGCGGGTCACCGATGATACATGCCAACGTATGAGACCGAATAAAGAGTCTGCATAATTATTTAGCTCCTCGGGCCTCTGTTCAGGTTTCTACCTGAGCAATCCCATCCGCTTCAACGTTTCGCAACTCTCTACTGTTTCCGCTTCTATCTGCTTCACCTTTTCCCAATCTGCGCCGATGCCAAAGAAGCCGAGAGCTTGATCTTTTCGCCGCTGTTTCGAGTCCATCCCACGCTGGCATATCGTGTATGTCTCCTGCTTAAATACTCGGTCCACACTCTCTTCAAAGCGGCGCAGAGCGGGCATGGATTGCGGTGGACTACTCTGCCCTGACCGCGCAATTTCCGCTGCTATAGGATGGCGGGAGAATTCAGCCGCATTGACATGATACTGTACGCCAAGTGCTTGTGTCGTCTTTTGCAGGTTGAAACGCGCGGAGGGTTCGAATGAAAAGTGTGGGTCCGGCACAGGGGGCGTGACGAATAGGTTCGGGATAGAAGAGAGAAGGGAGAATGCAAATAGGACAATGAGGGGGAAGAGCTGAACGAAGAGTGACCGTGGAGTGGCCGGTTCTTGTTGCTGCTCTTGTGCTCGTCCCCGTGATGTATGAACGCGGGTTGTGCGGAACCCTCCGGATCCAAAGCTGGCAGTAAACACTATGGGTGGGAGTTAGAATATGTACTCGGTTCATATGCTTTGCGCGGGGGATCACCTGGACCAGTATTGAAGGCCGCCCCCCCGCCGAAGAACATGTTGAAGAGGTCTTCTGGACTGAGCTCCCCTTCGAATGTGGCACCGGCAAATGGACTGGTCTGGAAACCCGATGAAGGCCCCGAAGACGACATTCCACCGAATCTTGACTCAGGATCACCCCCACTGCGGTCGTATATCGCCCGCTTTTGTGGGTCTGTTTCAGATATGTTCATGAGACATCCAGGGACAATATATGACCAAGTACGAACCAGAAAGGACCTGGAACGCCTTGGAAACCACTGAAACAGTGTTAGGATGGAAATTTTATCGGAAGAGAGGACATACTCTTGAAGGCTTCGTCGGCGCCTGGAGCACCATTTTTGTCAGGGTGGAGTGCTAGCGCCAACTATACGTTGCATCAAAGTTGAGCGTACGTCGTACCTGCGGATGACACCACAGCTCACCTTACGGTACGCCTTCTTTACCTCTGCCTCATCGCAGTCTTTCTTGACCTCAAGGATCTCGTAATATTCTGTTACCTTGCACGTTCGTACTCGCTTAACTACCGCAATATTTTCAGCTGTATACTCCCGTTTCTTCTTCGCGCTTGTCGATTGGGAGGTGGATTCGGCAACTGATGGTGCATGCCTGTGTTTGGCACCGGACGCGGATGGATGTGTCTCCGTTGCGGATGTGAAAGATGTAGGGTCTGTCGCCGTGGATGCCGAAGATGACGACCCAGCAGAGGACGCAGATGATGAAGATGAGGCAGCCTCGGAGTCAATTAATTCGAGTAGCTTGGTCGCTTCGGGTGTCGAAAAGAGTGCCAACGACTTCTGTACAAACTTGCGAGCGGAGGGGAGATTACCGGCCGCACGATGCTTCTGGGAAATGTGAAGACAGCGGAGTGCCTCGTCTCTGTTACTCTCCATCAGAAATTTTGTTCAGGGTGGCGATTCGAAACGACCGAAAACAGTGGGCAGGGAGAGCCTGAGAACCGGACTCGACTCCTCCCAAACAGTGAGTAGGAAATGGCAATGGCGGGTGAATTTGGGCCACGACGCCTTGGACTGGCTTATGTAATCGACATCATAAGAGAACTAGTATTGGTCAGCAATCCTGAGTGTCAAACAACATCATACCCCATGGTCGCGGTGGAGCAGGAGACGGACGAGCTCAGGGATTTTCGGGAGAACTGGAAAAGGGAGGTACAAGAAAAGAGAAGGTTACAACAGGCACGGCAAGACCCCGCAGATCCCGCCGCTGCACCTCCCGAACAGGCATCCACCTCCGACAATCCCCTCCACTCAGGTGTATTACGGTCGCGCAGCGATGCGCTTGAGGTGTACAGCAAAGCCGTTACACATGAGCAAGCTGGCGAACTCGACGATGCATTACGACTGTATCGGCAGGCTTTTCGCATGGATTCTAATGTCGACAGGGCATATCACCTCAGAGAGCGGATCGCTACTCGTACGACGCTAGAGACCACTGCCCTGACTACGACTGCGTCACATCTTGAACAAAACATGGAGAACAGGGGGGCGGTTCCTTGTCCTCTTGGGGTAGTGCATGTGAAGCCCCCACCCTATGTGCCTCATCACTCCGAGCAACAAGTGTCTAGTTTGCTCACGGGAATATTGGCAGCATTCCCTGTGCCATTATCTTTCGAGCCTGAGGACGAGAGGGTACCTTTGTTTCTCCCGCGACTCCCTGATGAACTCCTGGTACACATCCTCAGCTACTTGAGCTCTACGGCAGTCGAGCGTTTCGCCCTTGTGAGCAGGAAAGCGAGGGTGATCACGGTTGACGCCATAATCTGGAGGTCAGACTTCTTACTTCCTTTCTTCTCTAATGCGCAGGTGCCGATCATTCGCATCTTCGGACCTCCTTGCCTCTGAAGGGCGTTTTCCGCACCATGTCGTGCATGGACGATGCAGTTCTCATGGTGCATCTCTTCCAGGTCACTCGTAGAAACAATATACAAGCCTCCACAGATCGCACCAGACGAGGTTCTCGATGACATCGTAGACCAGTACTCCTCAGATTATCGCCGCGTGTATATAGAGCGGCCGCGGGTGCGACTGGACGGCGTGTACATCGCGGTATGCCATTACATGTATTTGCTCATCAAAGAAGTCCCTTTTCGTGTCATTCATTCTAAGGTGTAGACGACACGGGCTGAGCGAGAATGCATGGGTTAATGTCGGTACCAACTTTTTTTCGCGCAAGTGAATGGTCTGACATGGCATAGATAAGTCACCTTATCACCTATCATCGCTATTTGTGGGTACTGTTGCGAGAAATTTCCTGGATGTTCTTTCATACATCCTCACTCAGGCGGTTCTACCCGAATGGCCAAGTCATTTCGCTCCTTGCAAATGAAGAACACGAGCCACAGCATGTGATCACTATCCTCAGACCAACCCTTCGCATGAAGGTACGGGATGGGTCAAAGCTTCTTTGTGCATGATGTGTTTTTTAATTCCTTCCAGGGGTTCTATATTGGCACGTGGAAGCTCTCCGGGTTAACTGTGCTCATTTCGAATCTGGTAGACCCATCCAACCCCACGGCGCGCTACTCATTTCAGATGACACTGACACTGCGGTCGCGTCCATTGGGCCGGTGGAATAAGTTAGAGTTCAACGAGTACGAATCGATAAATTTAGAGGACGGGGAAGCGACGGCATTGGGGCTCAAGAACGAGAGACCGTTTTGGTTCTCCAAAGTCCGGTCATACAGCAGTAGGATAGAGTAGCGATGCGTTGCTAGGACGGCCGCGGATTCGGAATAGACGACGCTTACCTTGTTTTTCCTTAAACTCTGGTGGTATGAGTCGGGTCACTTCTCTGCTTCCGCGGGTGGACGAACGAATGAAGTGAAACTGGCCAATCACGAGGCAAGTTGCGGAAATTTTGTGTGGCCGAATTAGGAAAGACGTCCGGGAGCTTTCAATTATTCATTTCGCTCTCGCTTTCAACGCAACGGACACGGAACAGTTTCTCCACAGCAGCCCTGCTTTATTTCCCCGCCTCACATTGGCGGACGCCTAGGCAACCTGCCACTGGCCATTATAATATCTCGTATCTTTCTCCTGCCTGGATGTCGCTTTTTTTTTGTTCCGTTCTTTTTTCATCCACCTCCATCTGTCCCTGCGCCACCCCCGTTTCCCCTTCATTCAGGTCTCGCTTTTAACAAGCCACCCGGCTTTTCCATCAACATACCCCCCCTTCTCCCCCTACCATAGAGTCCCAACCCATCCGAGCCATATCGTTCTATAATACCATCACCAAATGCATCCAGTGCTCCTCCTAGATGAAGTTCTCAGAATAATCCTCGACCATATCCACCATAACTCGAGTCGTCTACTCGCTCTCAAAACTTTCTACCGTCTTGCCATAGTTTGTCGGGCCTGGAAGGACCCTGCCTTAGACTACCTGTGGGTATCCCTTACTTCCGTTGACCCTTTGCTTGCCCTTCTTCCACACGTGAGTGCACTACCGACATTACACTGAGCAGTTCTAACAAGCCTGGATATGATATGTGTTATAGGATGCACCACGTGGTAATACGTCTTCTAATGCTCTTGCACGATTTCATGCCTATGCTTCGCGGGTCCGAAATGTAGGCCAGAGTACATGCTCTTTGCCAAAGTTCAAGTTATGTCCTAACATCATCGACATGATCGCCTCCGGAAGCCTATCTCTTCCTTCACTTCGGTCTGTACATTTAGTTCTGAAGGATACGACCGGACAAGACCTCCCCCTCGCCTTGTATTTGTCACGGAGCTTGCAAAGTGTTACTATTGATATTGGCTTTCGTGCCAGCAAGGGAACGCAGGGGCTCCACGAATCACTACATGCGTATCTAGATACGATCGCGCGTGTCTCAACCAATTTGCATCACCTACGCCTGCTGGGCCGGCTTTCGGATCGAGTTATTAACTCCATTGCGTTCATGCGCGAGCTCCGCTCCCTTAGTATATGCGGTGGCTCCCACTTGATGCCACGTACGCTAGCATCCATCGCGTGCTTTCCGAACCTGGAAGATCTGCGCTTGCAACTGAATTGTCCAAACATAGCGGACCTGGCCGAAGGTTTTGGTTCCGTCGGCTCAAATACCGCGCTCTTCCCATCTCTCCGAGCCCTTCGTATACGTGTATCCCCGGTAGTTGCTGAGATATTTTTCGCGCACCTTCCAGAGGGCAGGTTGCACACTGTCTGCCTGGAATCAGACCTAAAACCCCGCTCCGTCGATTCCTGGACGCCTGCGCTCGCTGTCCTCGCAGAAAGGACCCACTCTTCCTTGACCGACCTCTCTTTCGAGGTCCTGACCAGCCTATGCGAGGCCTTCGACCACGCCTTCCCGCCCAAGCTCCACATCACCCTCGCGACCCTGACCCCACTTTCCCGCCTCGCTCACCTGCGCCGCTTTGCCCTCGATGCGTCTGTCCCTCCAGACCTAGGCGACGCGGACCTGACGACCGTCGCGAGCTGGTGGCCCGAAATCGAGGAGCTTGCCCTCTGGTCGCGCCCCGTCGATGTCTTCGACCTGCCCGCTTACTTCATGACACAGCCGCGCGCCACCCCCGCCAGCTTGTCCGTCCTCGCCGCGCGCTGCCCGCGTTTGCGCCAGCTCGGTCTCCCCATGGACGTCGCGCTCCTCCCTTTGCCCGCGCATCCTCCCCTGGCCGTGCCCTCGCAAACTGCGCTGGCCCGCTTGACGATCGGGTGCGTGCGCACGGGCAAGACCATAGACCCCGCCGGCCTCGCGGAATGCATTTACCGTGCTTTCCCGGCACTCGGTGAGATCGAGTTTGATTGCGGCGACGAAACATCATGGGCAGATGTGTTCGAGTGCTACTTCGGCCTTGGTGGCCGCGCGGTTCCAATTTAGAATTTAGAGCATGTTGATGTTCACCCCCATCTTTTCCCACTAGATTTCGCTTTACTTTTCTTAACTCCTAATACCTTTCCTTCATAGAGTTGGGTGGTCGAATCTGTAGAGCCTGACGCCTGACGAGCTCTGATATGTTAATAAAGTGTAATTACCCCCCACACCCTTTTTTCTATGTCCTCACTCTCCTTTGGATATCGCTTCGACATGGAAGGCTATCACCAAGTTTCGCAGGTGCGGGCCATCCCAGTCTACGGGCATCATTTCACGAACAGAGTGGATCCAAGTTCATGCAACCTTGGCTGCAAACTCACAGCGAACCCGTTTCAGAAAAAGCTATACCCAAGACTGATCTGAAGTCAGTGCTACTGTAGTTTAGCAGAATGGGGAATGCTTTGCTGAACGAGTCGCCCTTCCCGTAAGCATTCCCACTGCCCCACATTCTTTTTTTCCCGACATACGCTGATGCCCACACCTGGGCCTTCCACTACAAGCCATTCGACGCAGACACCCTCCTGGTGCTGATCAAGCCCCTTGTTGCATTTGCAATTGAAGCATGCTGGATCCCTCGCAAGGATGCCGCCTGTACGTCCGGCCAATGCCCATCGGTACATTACACACTCTGGACATCTCGGCGTCCCGCCACGCAGTGCTGTACGACATCCTTTCTTCAATACATTCGCAATGTCGAGGGCAGCGGCAGCGGCAAAGGGGTATCTCCCTGCTCGCGATGGGCTACCAGGTGGCCGGGCAGCACGGGCGGGTTCAGGCCCGGGCTGAACGCTGAACGCTGAACGTTGAACGTTGAACCGTCGCCTGGTTTGCTGAGCGGCGCACGACAGCCGTTATGGGGTATAGGAGCTTGGTGAGACGATATCCTCATTGGCATACAACCCCCGCCATCCTGCCACGCACGCTCTTGTCACCCTCTCCGACAAGTGACTGAAATGTCATCGGATACATCGCTCCGAGTCGAAAACCTGCAACTGCAACTAATATCGTTGTCATCTGACGTTATCGGGTGCATTATATGCTTGCCTGATTGCGCCTCATTTCGCCTCCTGGCATCTGAAAAAACTGATCATTTTCGACGTTCATTGATTACATTATGGTATTTTACTTCCTTCTATTCTATCCCCCATTCCTATTCCATAAGCCCACACTGTCGATGTGTATGAGTCTTAGCAAGACTGCTAGCGTGACCGTTTCTGCACAAAAAACAATGAGAATGAAATTGCGTGAGGAACATCGTACCAGTTCTTTGGCACGATCTTTGTATGTCTAAGTCCACAAACACGATGAATATTGAACCCGTTGACGTAGATATAAGACGCACCTGGATCTTCGCTTGATCCTGCTGAAGTGACTCCCAGTAGCCCTCGAATTGTAGTTTGGTGCCACTCGGATTCGCTGCTTTCCAGTCTCGTGCAGCCTCCCATCTAAAACCAATCCCCCTTCAGCAAGACCTGGTGAAACAGTTCAATAACTTACTTTGGCGAAATAGTAGTGGGTGGATTCCATGAACGTCGTCCTCCCTTGGCGGGCTTCTGAGCTGTTTGCAGTACCGAGGATTCAGTTTGGTGAGAGGGGCATGTGGATGAGACTCCTGCAAGGGGCGTTGCGCGAGGTTCTATAGTCTCTGAAGAAGTTGTTGTGGAAGGCTCTGTAGTGTCCGCCGGGGGTGTCACGCTATGCGCTGTACCATCTGTTGAGGGTATGATACGAGAATCCGTGGGAAGTGTTACGCAGAGCTGCGCGCATTGATCAGGCCAAGAGTCCAGTGGAGAGCCGCGGAAACTGTCTGTTAAATCCACAACAGGCTTGGATTTTTGACTCTAGTACACAGTCTGGACCGTCAATATATCAACGTTATCAACAATAGTTCTAACATACTTGTACACGGCGCCGTTTCATTACACGTCCTTCCTGAGAATCTCGCTGGACTTCGGTCATCTCCTCTTCTAATCGACGCTGTGTAGCATGCTGGTACCATGTTCGGCGGGAGACTTGCTTTCCCTCTCGTGGAGCTCGGCAGAACTTTTGACAAGAACAATGCCATGCATTGGTCGACATAGGAAGCGACAACAGTAGACTCAAGTAGATTCAAGGCAGGATAGCAGACTTCAGATAAGATATGTATATTTGCCAAGTTAAATGATCAACGAGATAACACGCATATGATGCGTTTCACAACGATAAGGTACTTGATCTCCTTCCCATCAGAATACGCCGGCCTGCACCGGCGTACGTCAGCCGACTTCTCACTCGGCTTGATGGGTCGTACACTAGTAACTTGTAGCTTACAATAAATGACATTCTTTTGGTAGCTCCGTTATAAAGAGATCGTTTTTGTCAGGGTATGATATGCATTGGAGACATTGTGTATTCGAGTGCAGAATGATTGAGAAGCTGCAGTAGTTCGCCGTCACTACGACTGTCACCACAGATGTGAAGATCGGTCTGCATATTCATATTTTGTATAACGAGGCGGATGAAGTGACTGCTAGTACATGGCGCCAACTATACTACAGGAGGTTTGGTTCCGGGCTGGAATGTGTAGGTTAAACCGCACTTGCCACAGTACTGGCGGTCTTTGTGGAAGGACATCTACCAGAATCCAATGGTCAACGAGGTGTTCTAGATTGGATATAAATGCACATACAAAGACACCAGCTCCACAGGTAGGAGTCGGGCACTCGCGACGGAGACGCTTGATCTTGCCATCAGACTCGACCTTGTAATATTTTAAGATGGCCATCTTGACCTTCTTGCGTTTGTGCTTGATCTTCTTGGGGGTCTATGTACATCACACGGGTTGGCAATTCAGAGGGTCACAAGAAATAAGGTGACACATGCGTTGTACGTCTTTTTCTTGCGCTTCTTCGCGCCACCGCGTAAGCGGAGAACAAGATGAAGGGTGGACTCCTTCTGAATGTTGTAGTCATTCAACGTGCGTCCATCCTCAAGTTGCTTTCCTGCAAAAATCAGCCGCTGTTGATCCGGAGGGATGCTAGGATTGATCAGAGGGTCACCGAATGTTTTATTGACATAGATTCGCGTAGCTCACCCTTCCTTGTCTTGGATCTTGGTCTTCACATTATCAATAGTATCAGAAGATTCCACCTCAAGGGTGATTGTTTTTCCAGTGAGGCTACAAATAGTAGAAAATGAGTTTCGATAGGAATATCTCTCAAAGCAAAACCGACGTCTTAACGAAGATCTGCATCTTGTACTAGGTGGAAGTCAGCGGAGGTGTGGTAGGGTGATAGGAAACACGCTGACCGGACACCTCTATCTATCCAGCGAACGGGGCGGTGGAGTCTTCGATGAGGCACGCCGGTGTTGTTGGGATGAAGTGTGAGTGGAAATGAATGATCAGCCTAGAGGTTTTGTCGATGGTCTGTGCGTGGGATAAAAATAAGGTTTGTCTCGCATTACGCCGAGGCGGCTAGCGCGTCGCGTCCACGTCCTATGTACCTCGTACCTCGCTTGACGCGTCGAATCTGCGGACGCGTCCTCCACGCGTCCTCCACTCCTACACTTCCTACACACCTGTATAGATCCCAATATGGATAGTTATGAAGAAATGCAACAAACGGACCCACAGCCTCCTTCCTTGTCGTCAGTGGCAAAAGGGAAAGGCAAGGCAGTCCTTCATGATGAACCCGAAGACCCTTCAGCAGGAAGAGACGACACTCTCCCTTGGTACATGAAATTTCTCTCGCGTTCAAGATAACGGCCAACAGAGAGAATACACAGGGTGGAAAAATACAGGCCTGTGACATTGGATGATGTTGTCTCGCACAAGGATATCACTGGCACTAGTCAGTCCTTTGAGCTCTGTCTACCGTTTTTTTTATTAAGTTCATCATTTCTAAACTAGTTGAAAGATTTATTGAGAAGAATAGATTGCCTCATCTCCTTTTCTATGGTCCACCTGGGACCGGAAAGACGTCAACAATTATCGCCGTGGCCAGGCGAATATATGGTCCCACATTTCGCAAGCAAATCCTTGAGGTGAGATCTTATCCTTGCCACAAGGTCGAGTCAAAATGCTCAACTTTACTAGCTAAATGCCTCTGACGACAGAGGCATTGATGTCGTCCGCGAACAGATCAAGCAGTTTGCAGAGACCCGAACACTGTTCTCAAAAGGATTCAAACTCATTATATTAGACGAGGCAGACATGATGACCACGGCCGCACAAGCAGCACTTCGCCGTATTATTGAGCAGTACACGAAGAATGTCCGTTTCTGCATCATCTGCAATTATGTCAACAAGATAATACCTGCAATCCAAAGCCGCTGTACACGCTTCCGTTTTTCACCTCTCCCTATAACAGAAGTCGAAAAGAGGTTGAAGCATGTTGTAGAGGCTGAGAAGTACGATTTTTTTTTATCGCGCAGCATCCTACTATGTTAATACGTTTGTGTAGTGTCACCCTCACTGATGACGGTAAAGCAGCCCTCCTCAAGTTATCCAAGGGTGACATGCGCCGTGCTCTTAACGTACTGCAAGCCTGTCATGCAGCCTACGAGCGCATAGGAGAGACGGAAATTTATACGTGCACTGGAAGCCCACATCCGGCGGATATTGAAGCGATTGTAAATTCAATGTTGTCCGAAGAGTTCACAACCTCCCATCAGAGTGAGTATTTCTACTGTTACAAAAGTTGTAGTTATTAACACAAATCTGACAATTGGGCTCAGTGATTACTGCGCTTAAGACTGACCGAGGTCTAGCACTGCAAGATCTCCTTGCTGGGGCATTTGAATACATAGATACTATTGAATTTCCACCCGCAGCGCGAGTATACCTCCTGGATCAACTTGCAACAACAGAGTCGGTTGTCTTCTGTGTCCCGGTACCCGCGTTACTCACCTCATGACAGATATCGGTTATCTGCTGGTGCAAATGAAAGGCTCCAGTTGACTGCGCTCTTGGGAGCTTTTAAGAATGCGGTTGAACTGACGGCAAATGCAAAGTCAAAAGAATAGCATCCTACGTGTTTAGATCACCTGTTCATTACATCTCAGCACCACATGACAGCGATATTTCTTGAAAGCACGATTGGTACTTGTGTTTACATGATGGCAATAATTGTAATTGTAAGGTTAGCCCCGGGACACCGGCCCGGAGGCATGGTTCATGTGTACTGGCTGCCAGAACAGAAACCAGTATGCATCATTATACATGGCTTTCCCGGTACCCTCTCATTTACCACGCAGGGCGGTATCTCAGGACATCTCTTCCAGAATACTTTCAAAGATCTCTTCGGCAAGTGCCAAGGAATTGAATGCAAATCTTGTGGCGTCATGGGTTGCAGAGCTGGACGACGCGATCCTTGATTCAAAAGTGCACTCCATCCAAATTGTACACCCTGTGTACTGACGTTTCCATAGACAAAAATACATGAGCGAATACATGAAGACTTTCCATTGTTCGAACAGCAACTGGCGTCCTCAAAAGCTGTGCAAGAACGCCTCGTTGTACTTACCGCAAATGTGAACGAGCTTGACGATGCCGTGTCCCATCCAGAGGTAGCGTGTGTCTCCAGTTTTTCTGTGACACAATTAATATCTCTGTAAAGCTGGGTATAATACCCGCCCTACTACGCACCCTGTCAGCGCATGCCACTTTGGCACAACACACGCAAGACACCGAAACGACATATGACGCCATGAAACACCTCTTACAATGCCGGAAGGAATACGACTCCGTTGTCAGTATTGCCAATGAAGGACGGCTTACAGAGGCCGTGGAAGTTTCAACTCAGCTTCAGGGTTTACTAGATGTTGCACCACCTGCCTTGACAGAGGCAGAGGTGTTTTCACAGCTGAAGGTGCACCTCGCGCAATGCAATGCTTATTACCAGTGATTGAATATTTGATTTTCTCCTCTAGACTGCATTCAGGACCATAAGAGACCGCGTAGAAGAGCAGCTTAACGACGCATATAAGAGGAGCTTGGTAGTCTCCCATCGGGAACTCACGATACGGCTTTCCGTGCAAGGTGGGTCCATTGTAGTTCATACCATTGAAGATATCTCATGGTGTTTCAGTACGAGATTCAACAACTATACTCAGCCTATCCTCGGTACTTTCCTCCCTCTCCGCCACTTCCCTTTCACACCACCTTGCTGTGCTCCGCCGTGATATCAATGCATACTACGTTGATCATCTTCTCACAGAACCCACTTCCCTTATCCGTTCATCCGCAACGGATTCCTCGCAGACGCTCTCGTTTCTTCCTTCAACCTCTGTTACTGAGAATTTATCAACACGCTTGAAAAACCTAGTAACTGTTCTGGACTTCCTCAACGCGCATTTGTTTGCCGCCTTGCCTCCGTCACACGTAGCCAATTTCAAGAAAACACTGTGCAAACCAGTTACTACTGCTTTGCTACACCAGTTCTTGATGATTCTCCTGCCATCCTCTCTTGCAGCTCTACCACCATATCTTCACCTCGTGACGCAGGCCAAGGAGTTCGAAGAAAAGTATATCGTTGACATGCTTGGCCAGGATCCACGCGACCATGAGATAAAAACATGGGCCGACGCGGTGTCTTCACATTATGAGCGGAAGCGAAGGGCACAAATATTGGAGGATGCAAGACAGATAATTCTACGTCAAGACGACGGCATGCAAATCCGTGTTGAGGTTGATTTGCTGAATCACCCACCAAACCCACCGCCCTGTTCCGCACCGGTCGCTCAGAGTTCTGGTTCTAGCTCAGACGGGGCTGCAGATGTCAGCGATGACGCATGGGGGTTAGAAGGGGAAGAAAGTGGGGACACCGACGATGTAGTTTCTGCTGCAGAGGAAGAAGATGCGTGGGGGTTCGATGACACACCAACCGAACCTGAACCCGTTGAAGCCGGGATCTCTCCAGAGCCTACCCCCTTGAGGGACAGAGTAGCAGAGCCAGAGCTGATGACTGATGAGTCTGCCTGGGGTTGGGATGACAATGGCGAAGATGGAGAAGAAGCAAACACTCCCGCGACTGCCTCTCCCCAAGCGTCTTCCTCTGATAATGGCGCAGATTGGGATGACGACCCTTGGGGGGAGTCATCCAACCCCTCCCCACCTCCATCTGTTCCTGCTGCTCCCGCGTCCAAACCCGCCGCCCGTCTTGAGAAACTCGCGGGGAAGGCAAAGGCGAAGGCCACTCCACCACACTCCCCACCACCAGTCACGAACTCCCCTACTGCCACTACTCGACGACTGCCGCCTGCATCGAAAAGACAAAGTGAGCTCGTCGAGACAAACAACGCCACTTTTCCAAGCAAGAAGAAAGAAGAACCTCCAAAGTCAGTACCCCAGGCAGAAACGCACGCCATTTCTGCGCGTACACGGGAACTCGCAGATACTGTGGATAGTATTCTGCACGAAGGCAAGGAATTCGCATCCACAGTGATTTTCGATTCCAAGACACCCACTGGGCAGCAGCAGACACGAGGGTCGGTAATACTACAAACAGCACCCGCCGTGCTAGACCTATTTCGGGCCCTGTATCCCGTCAAGTTTAGTCAGCTAACTGAGCCCAAGTCTATTGTGTTTGCAAATGACTGTATATATGCGCATGGGAGGGTTCTCAGCGCTGCACGACAGTGTACTGTTGACACCAAGGACAGGCTTTTAGAGGCAGCAGATGCTCTGGAGGCAACGGGAAAGAAGTGGTTTGAACAAAGTGTTGTGGGTTGCTTGCTTGGTATTTGTTGTGATTCGATGAATGATGTATCGCAGGAGATACAACAGGACTTGGTAGCAGAGTCTCTGAAGAAGGCTGAGGGTTTCGTCGGCACCGCTGAACAGGACCATTATGATGAATGTGAAGCAGCCATAATGGACGTTCTGTCACAAGTGCGAAGAGTTGCGAGACAGTGGAAGGTGAGCAAGCCAGCCTCCCTCCGCGTAATCGTTTGATAACTAGGCAAATGCAGGGTATTCTGAACAAATCCAAGTACTTTGACGCACTTGGATACCTTGTAAATTTCTGTCTCACTTGTATTGTGGACGATATACTTGCGCTCCCAGACATTACTGAAGTCGAATCCCACCGTTTAAGCGAGCTTTGTCGGATATTACATGCTCTCGAGGGGCTGTTCATCGATGATTCAGAGCGAGTACGTGTCCATGCATCGGCTGCTTTTCCAGTGTACTCATATAAATGTAGCCTTCCGTCGTTGTTGGGTGCGTTCCAGCATGGCTCAAGTTCTCGTATCTTTCCGAGCTCTTGGTACGTTGTTTCTGTGTATGAATTCGGATCGGTTTGAATACTTTCCATGCAGGAAGCATCTTTGGCAGATATCAGCTACCTCTTTGACGAGGGGGCTCTCGTCGACTACGAGACACATGAACTGATCAAGCTCGTTTGTGCACTCTTCGCCGATACACCTCAGCGTGCAAATATGATCAAAAAG
>QLOT01007770.1:0-10543 GCA_003313875.1 Russula aff. compacta | reverse complement strand
ACCTTAGAGAGCGACGCGCTCAGATTATCAGAAGACAGACCCGCCACGCCCAGTCTAGCGTGACATGTACTCACTTCCACCTTCCCACTTTCTCTCTTCTCCCAACAAATCTCTGTGGCTACCTGTTTTCCTTGTCTTCTGTCTTTGGGCTCAGGTCTCGTCTCCCCGCATTAGTGTTTGAATCTGTCATAGTCAGTCTCATAACGGCTTGTGTATCAAAGCCCTCGTATTGCTTGTGCACGTCCTTGCGCTGCATCGCCCAACATCCTGCCACCCGTCGCTGGCACAGCCCAGAGCCCTCTCAAGGCCACTCGCTTTTGGTGTGAGTGGGATTGCATCATCCACATAAGCCGCGATCATCAGCCTCGCACCGTCACAGACCAATGGGATTGGAGTAAAAGGATCTTCTGGACACAGCCCGTACGCCTCCACCTTTCCCTCTTTCAGTTTACCTTTCATTCCCCTTCTATCACTCCCCTTTACTTTCCCTTTCATGCCACTGCTTTGTCTATGATACCTTTCACCACTCTCCTTCGTATGATATGGCTTCTGGTAGACACAGCAAAATGTATATACCACTGCTTTCTTTACTGCTAATGTAGAGCCCCTCAAGCGCACCCGGCACTGTACCTCTCATATTTGTCTGCCTGCATGGAACGCTTCTGTGACCTCTCATCTACCTCAAGTTCCCTTTTGTTTCCTTTTCAATCTCTCCCTTTCTCTTTCCCTTAATTCTTTTACAGGTCTTCAGCTTCCCCTTGGACGACATCACAATACTCGCATACTGTTCACCATCCTGCCTCCTCGTCACAGCCTCTACATTCACCTCAGCCTCTCATGCCTCATGCCAGTTTGCATGTCAAACGTGAGCTCTCATTTTGCTCCATCCATATCCCAGCGCCTGTGCAAGTGGGCTTTCACTTGAGGTCTTTTGGGACTCGCCACTCCCTTCCACCTCGCTCTCACCCTCACCGCCTAGTCCCGTGCGTGTCCTTGCGTGGCACCGCCCTGGTCTTGTGCCACCCATTGCTGGCACTGCCCCAGCCATCTCAAGGCCACTCACCTCTGGTGCAAGTGGCTCCGCATCGTCCATGCACTCATTGGCCTCACGCTGTCACGGGCCAATGTGATTGGAGGGTTTGATGAACAGCCTATCTCGGAACCTCATGGCCTCGTATGCCCCACTTTCACCTCCTTTTAGGTTGTCTCCTTTTACTTGACTGCACTTCCTTTCCCTTCCTTTCCATGCCACTGCTTTGTCCAACATGTTTATGATACCATTTCCCCACTCCCATACTATATGACCCTTGTAGGTATATACTAAAATGTATATAAAATAGTTGCCTTCATTCAATGCTAATCCAGAGTCCCTGGAACCTCTCATCTCTTGTTTGATCTCACAGGAACTGCGGTCCAGTTAAGGACCGGTTGTGGATGGTCTGTGAACCGCGGTCCAACCAACAGTGACTGGTCCTAGCGGTTTCAGTCCAGTCTTTGCCAGATTCTGTAAGTATGAGAACCAGTCCTGGTCCCAGTCCTTCAGCTGAGGGTCAAAAAAACCGGACCGGACCGGACCTCAAAGCACTATACATACTTAGTTGACTATGTCCAAATCACGCAAGATGCGATCTACAAATCAGCAGTGGCCGTTGCTGGTACTTTTGTAAATCAGCTTCTCAAACAATGTCCTCTGTTCCCACCGTGGTAAGCAAAGATCTCCCACTTCTGACTGTTCATTAATACTACAACTTTGTTCTAGAATGTGTTTGTTGATAAACTTGGCCTTGATTTTGATATCCACTGCATGCTTGTCGTTAATCTTCTGCATGAGTTTGAATTGGGTATTTGGAAAGCCCTTTTTACCCACTTGATTCGAGTTCTATATCCTGCTGCTCCTAACAGCAGTTTGGTTGCTGAGCTTGATCAACGGTAAGTCCACTTTAATATCCTTAGCTGCCTGCAAGTAATGACCTTTCTATAATGACCAGTTTTTGTGGTACACCAACATTTGGCTCAAGCACGATAAGGTGCTTCATAACAAATGCTTCAGAAATGAAGAAAATCGCAGCACATGATTTTGAGGACCTGTTACAGATAATACTTTGGGCTTGTGAGAAAACATGGAATGGCTAACGAGTGCATTTGTTTACTTAGTGTAGTATCCCAGCATTTGAAGGGCTGCTGCTGGAGCCATATAATTCAATCATCATGATGCTCTTATACCAAACTGCAGAGTGGCATGCATTTGCCAAACATCGGCTCCATACAGAAACCACTCTACAACACCTTGAAGGGCTTACAACAGAGCTTGGAAAGTTGGTCTGAAAGTTTAGGGACATGACACAGTCTGCTTTTGTGACGCTTGAACTTCCAAAGGAGAGAAGTGCACAGCAGAGGCATCAAAATTCTGGTAAGGGTAAGAATCCAGAGAATGCAGCAGCAGGTAACACCTCTATGTCTGAGAGGAAGCCGAAAAACCTAAACCTCTTTACATATAAATGGCATGCACTTGGGGATTATGTTTAGGCTATCCATCTCTTTGGTGGAACAGACGGGTTCTCAACACAAGTGGTTAGTAATATTTGTCTTGAATCACCCGATTTGCCTTATTCACACTTGCATTGTAGGGCGAACTTGCTCATAAAGTTGTTAAACGCCTGTACAGAATGACAAACAAACACAACCCTGAAACCCAGATTGCCAAGCATTATCGAAGGTTGGAATGTGCCACATTGGCTTGCGATAGGAAGCAGCTTCACAACCATAAACAGCAGAAGGCAACTGAGAGGGAAGACGCCCATGCAAAGGGTGACTTGCATCTGCGGTACCACATCTCTGCATCAAAAGGAAACCCCCAGGATATCTTCAACACCATTCACAATAACAAAGGTGACCCTGCTTACCATGTAAGCTTTTTGAGCTCAAACTTTCATAAATCTTGACTGATAAAGTTTCTGATATTTGAAGAAATTTTTACCAAAGCTTCAAGACCACTTATTGGGATGACTGATGGGCCATGAATTTGACGGTGACATGCACAAAGAACTCTCAGACTTGGATCGCAACTCTATCCACTTCATAGGAAACAGGATTTATTCTGTCCAAACTTGCCATATCTACTACATAAGCTATGACCTACAGCGGCAGCATGACACAGTCAGCCTTGGTGCACACCCGGATATTATGCTACGATCTCCTATTACCGAAGAAGGCACCAAACCTTACTGGTATGTGAGGGTTATTGGGATTTATCATGCAGAAGTTTGGGCCAAGAACCTGGAAATTCCAGGTGGAAGTGATGTCAGGCACATGGATTTCCTTTGTTCAATGCTGGCTGGAGTGCTGACCTCCTTCCCCACCCTCGCAGCATAGTTCACCACCTTAATTCAGAGGAATTAGATGACTGGTTAAACTTCTATGCAAATATGTGAGTGGCCACCAGACTACTTGAATATCTTGTTTTCAATCTGCAACTGACATGAAAGGATTGTCAGCTTTGTTGATTGGGATATGATTATGCATTATTTTGGTGGCAGAATTGGTCACCTGAATAATACCCCACTCCAGCAAACACATAGACTCAATCCTCTCAATCCTAACTCTGATGAAATGGCTGTGAGAGAAGATGAGGAAGATGATACTATTGGCAATGCAAGAGATAAGCCGCAAGATATTGTTATGGGTGACAGAGAGCTGGAAGTTAGCCAAAGCAATGAAAGAAATGGATCTGGGAACAACAATGAGGAGGGAGACAACAGTGACACTTATGACCATGACAACTATGACAAGGGAGGTGATGGGGATGTGGGTGATTACAACAAGGATGATGAGCAAGGGAGTGGAGATAGTGATAAGGAATCCACTTGGGGCAGCAACAATGACAAAGAGGATGGTTATGCTTCACCTTAGATAACACAGGTATTATTTTCTGGCTGAATATACAGTAATGTTGCCCCAGCTAGGCTAGATGACAGCTGGCTACTAAAGCTGCAGCTATAGCTATCAGCTATCATCAGCACACTCAATATATTTTAGGCACAGGTGATGAGGGGCTGAGCAAGATAGAAGAGTGTGGTGAGTCATGAAGGGAAAGCAGTGGAAGCCCTTTTGGATTGGCATTGCTACATAGGTGGGGCGAGACCACAGCTCATGTTCAACATGCAGGCATTGTGGATGGGAGCGCGTAGAGGTTGGGGTGATGAGATCAGAGCAGAAACCCAAGACAAGGAGCGAGAGGGAGAGACTGGCAGGTGCTGGAAGACGGCATGGGCAAGAAGCATGGGTGGGTACAGGCAGGTGCCAGTGGTGAACTGCTGTGGTGTCATCCCGAGGAGAAGCAAGGATCTTAGTAAGTAGAAAAGGTGAGAGGGAGAGCAAAAATGGAACAGAGAAGGTACTGAGGTACTAGAGGAAGGGGAGCACAGACACAGTCCATGCAAGCAAACAGGATGAGAGGGATGGGGGCAGGTGCGCTCATGGGACTCTGTATCGGAAGCAGTGAACGGCTTCTGCAGGCATTGCATTCGACCACGGGAAGCAAGAGACCCTGAAGATAAACGAGGAAGCGGCTGAGAGGAGCGGGGCGACAGGGCAAGGAACTGAAGGGCTTCATGGAGAACTAGGGCATGGATGTGTTCCATGTCAGCCTCAGATCACACAGGAAGTAAGGAGACACAGATGTGCTCAAAGGGTCTACATTCATGGCAGTAAAAATGAGTAAGCTTATATACATCCAGTTTTGTAGCCAGGGTGGCCATCCGAGACGTACTGTATGGGGGTCAACATGGACTGTATTGTAGAGGCAAGCCAGTGGCATGAAAGGGAAGTGAGAAGGGAGATGTGATCATGGAAAGAACAGAGGGGAAGACAGTGAAGGGAAGTGAAAGAGATGACAGCAGGCGCACAAGCTATACAGAAATGAAATCCAGAATCCAACTCCAATCCTCCAATTGATTGACCTGCAATGGCATGAGGCCGATGAAGAAAGACAATGCGGTCTGCGCAAATGCACTCAAACAAAGGTCAAGTGGCATTGGAGGTGGCTGGGGCAGTGCCAGGGACACAGGGGACAGCTGTTGGATGGTGCTTGAAAGACAATACAAAGGAGGCGAGGCAATGATAGGGAAGATGAGATGGATGGAAAGGATGAGTCAGAGAAAGAGGACAAAGGGAGTCTTTTGTCCTGGGTGGTGCAGCATAGATGGGATGAACTTGTAAGGCCATGGTCATTGCACAACTCACATGGATGGGTAACAAGACGAGGGATGAGGCTCAAAGGCCGAGCCAAGTGTCGAGGTGTTGTAGAGATGGGGGATGGCAAGCAGAACACAAAAAAAGGAGGTGAAAGGAAGGCAGAAAAGAGACGGTTGAGGAAGAGCAAAGAGAGGCTGATTTTCAGAGCGCAGCACAGTGAGGCACTCCCAGTTGATACAGTCCAGCACGATCAGGGTCATGAGAGAGGAGACAAGGTGGAGCGCCAGTATGTTGCACTGTCACCACCAAGGGTTTGACAGCAACAAAAGACTATAGCTAAGACTCTGTAGTGTCTTAGGAGACTAATAGAGATAGACTGGGTTCCCGCTTGCAGTGCTGCAACACTGTAGCCACCCCTTAGTGCAGAATGAGAAGTGAGGAGTAAGTCACTGTGATTGACAGGAGACTCAACTTGCCGGTACAAGGTAGCTACGAGTCTCTACTTATAGAGGAGGAGGATCCTAGGACCCAAAGGGGTAACAGTACTCAGTATAGTAAGGGGAAACTAGTACAAACTGGGAACAAGGGAATAACCAAGAAGAGAACAATGGGTGCGTCTAAAAGGAGTTGACAGTGGGTCATAAGGACCCAAGAAGCATGTGATCCCAATGAACAATAAGGGATCCCACAGGAATGGGGTGCACACCAAAAATTATAGTACAGTGCCTCAGGCGCACACAGACACAAACGATCTAATACTAGACTCCTGGCCAGTTCCACAACTTACAGGGGCACAAGCAGTGGAATGCTTACCCCAGGCCGGTTACATCCACTGTGCGATGACTGAGGCCAGAAACTCTGGGCCCACGGTGGCATGAGGCCAACAAATGCAGGTGTGGACTGCACGGAACCACTTGATGTGGCTGGCTAGCCATTGGCTATGCTAGCAGCAGCTACCTAAATTCTCGTACTATAGCTGCCACAGTAACATTGTAAGGAACTTTTAGACTCACTTGCAATGAAGTGTGATGTGTTTTCAAGCTTATATCTGTCTTACGTCTGGTCTACAATCATGCACTGGAATTGTAATGAGTAGTGAACCATCCAACATCTGACATCAATACTGTGATTCCACTACAAATCTTGCAGCCACTTAACATTACAGTCACAATCTCCTTGCCATATTTTAATTGTTTCACATTATGGAAGTGATGTTTTATCCAGTTTACATTATCACTGTAATCCTAAACCATAAATCTAAATGGTTACAATCTGTTGTCAAGGTCATATAATATTGTAATGGGTTCATGAACATCATATCGCTAAATCTGAATTTCACAAATTTTCTGATAATTTTGCAGCCACTTTACAGTACAGTTACAATCTCCTTACAATATTTTAATTGTTTCACAGTATGGAAGCAATGTTTTTATCTAGTTTATATTATCACAGTAATGCTACAGCATAAATCTAAATGGTTACAATCTGTTGTCAAGGTCATATAATATTGTAATGGGTTCATGAACATCATATCACTAAATCTGAGTTTCACAATTTTCCAATAATCTTACAGCCACTTCACAGTACAGTTACAATCTCCTTACAATATTTTAATTGTTTCACAGTATGGAAGCAATGTTTTATCTAGTTTATATTATCACAGTAATGCTACAGCATAAATCTAACTGGTTACAATCTGTTGTCAAGGTCATATAATATTGTAATGGGTTCATGAACATCATATCGCTAAATCTGAATTTCACAAATTTTCTGATAATTTTGCAGCCACTTTACAGTACAGTTACAATCTCCTTGCTATATTTTTATTGTTTCACATTTAAGGATCACCACGGGTTAGGGTCAACCCGTGGTATTTTGATCGCAGGTTGCACAGGTGCAGGTATGGTGTTAGTAAGCTGGCTACTGCATAATACCGTACCCACCATGCCGGTGTGACAAATGATCATGGGTTATGGGCAAAATTATTGGCTGCCTGGGCTGGAGTTGTCTCCCCCTCATATCGGCTCACGTGTCAAACGTAAGCCCTCTTCTCTCCCATTCCTCGTCCCAGCACCCGCACAAATGGGAATCCACTTGAGTCCTTTCAGGACTTACCCCCCCGTTCTCACCCTCACCACCTTGTCGCGTGCATGTTTTCGCGCTGCATCTCCTGCATTGTTCACCGCCGCACCTTGCCCCCCTCCACTTGCACCATGCCTGTGCTCACCCTAGCCTATGGGTGAGTCTTCCTGTTCTTTTTTCTCTGCTTTATGCTTATATCCATGCCTGCAAACCAGCCATCCAGCTGCCTTTTCTTGCTGCACCCTGCCTTCGCTCACTGTGCCTTGCCTTCACCTGCCCCACCCACTCGCTCCTGCCCCTGGCTCAAGCCTGTGCCCATTTCATACCCACTCGCACATCTGCATCCTCGGCTTTCGCCTGCCATGTCACCACCAAGGGTTGGGCCACAACAATAGACCAAGTTGATAACTGCCTAGTAGTTCTTCAAGATGGTCGAGCTAAGTCTCACAGTGACTTAGAAGTCTGATAGAGTAGGAGTTACCGCTTGCTGCACTACAATGCAGTAGCCACTCCTTTGAGGCAGAGGGAAAGGGGAAGAGGGGAACGGTATGATTTGAGACAGGAGACTCAACTTGCCGTATTAGGGATGTCAAGGGGCCTTACTTATACTACAAGACAAGTACTAAGAATAACTATGCCAGCGCATTACTCTACTATGACTAGGTATCCTAAGAATAACTACTCCACAGTGAGTCATGATCCAGTACAGTAATAGAACACTCCACAATGACTCTTATATCATACAATAATAGCACAGCTCCACTGTGACTCACTGCTCCACAATGACTCGTCAACTTCCATATATGGCCGGTTCCAGAACTTACAGGAGCACGGTGCACAGCACCACTCCAGGCCGGTTGCACGCCATGCCTTGTCTGGGCCTGCCTGCCCATGCTCACCACTGCCTGTGAGTGACTCTTTTATCTTTTACCTTTATATTTATATTCACATCTGCACCCCCCCCACCCCGTGCCTTTGCTCGCTGCACCTTGCCTTCGCCCACTGTGTCCTGCCCTCGCCCACTTCACCCTGCCCTCTCCCGCTGCGTGCTGCCTTTGTCCAGCTGTGCTTTGCCATCACCTGCGCTGCCTTTGCCCGCTATGCACTGTCATTGCCTGCTGCGCGCTGCCTTCACCCACTCTGTGCTGCCTTCCTCTGCCCCCTCCACTCGCTCCTGCACCTGGCTGCTCCTGGCTGCGCCCATTCCATGCCCACTCACACACCCACCCACCCCTTCGCTTTCACCCACTGCACCTTGCCTACTTCCCCCTGCACTCACCCCGCCTGTGCTCACCCCTGCCTTTGGTGAGTTCTTTTGCTTTCCTTTTTCTTTATGTTTGTTCTCACATCTTCAACCTGGCCACCTGGCTGCATGACAGATTAGGAAGAACGGGCGAACGAGCATGAGTTTGCATTCACCGAAACACGAGCAGCTCTTGCGAGCACCGAGGATCGCGTGGCACAGCTTACAGAGGACCATGCACTGGTGAAGGTGCAGCTCAAGGAGAAGGGTGCCAAGGAGCAGCTCACAAAGGTACATTTTTCACTGGATGCTAACTAAAAAGCCCATCTTGTCAGGATCGTGAGAACAAGTTGCGGGACCAGGTGGCCACACTCAAAGCCCGCATCGCACAGCTGCAGCTGCAGGCCAGCACCTGCGCCATCGAATTCCAGGCTACAAAAGCAGCGGTGTCGGCCTCTGCCATCTCCATCTCTTCACAGTGCACATCTTCCAAATTCTCCACCACAAAATGGGCACCAAATTCCTCAACTTGTCTGTGCAAGTGGCTCGTGCACACAGCGATGACTATGGCGCCAGCAGCAATGCCAGCCTCAATGCCACAGAGAATCTTCAAAGACAACACAGCACAAAACTTGGTAGCTGAGGCACTCAGTGGCAGCAAGAAGAAACGGGTCCAGTGTGGGCTTGCCTGCTGCGCAGAGGCGTGGGTTGCCTGTGGTGATGGTCAATTTAGGGGGGACGAAGCCTACTCCACGCACTACACAAAACAGGACTTCCATGGGGTAGAGAAGATTATGACCAATGTATTCAATACAATTGTACTCATAGTCAATATATATATATTAATATTTTGGGTCTCTTGTGTGGGCTGAGTGGGTGGAGTGCAGTTGAATACACTGCGGCTTGAACCTCCCACCTGAATGTGGTGTGCCACCACAGGTACGGTGTCAAGGGTCACGGGTGCAGTGTGTCAAAATTTACCCACGGTGTCACCCATGCTGATCCTTATTCACATTATGGAAGCAATGTTTTATCCTACATTAGCACTGTAATCCTAAACCATAAATTTAACTGGTTACAATGTAATACAATGTGTTGTCAAGGTGGTATAATACTGTAATGGGTTCGTGAACATCATCTTGCTAAATCTGAATAAGAAAAATTGGGACACGGGCCGCGATTCTTGCACATTTTTGCTTAACCATTTCCTGAGCCTCATGTAGCTGTGAACCGTTCATGTTGCGTGGCTCGGAGTCTTGTTTCCGCTTGTTGGGTATGCTGCTGGAAGACCATCGTCCCAGCACGGAGTTACCAAGAGTCTCTGCCAGCTTTGAAGGAGAAATTGGGGTCATCCCTCATCAGGAAAACCCGAAAAATCTTAACACGCCTTAAAAGTCCTTAAAAGTCCTTAAAAATATTTTTAAGCAGAATTAAGCAACTTTTTGTTAAGGAAATTTTACTTGTACCAATACGATCCGTTTCCTTAAATCATCCTTATTCCTACTTAGTCCACTTAAATCTCGGATTAACATAAAAATATTGATCATTAAGAATCATTTAATCATGATATTAAGCACATCAAACAAAAACAAGCCAGAGTTTAAGGAGCGATCAAGCCACTTAAGCAAAATACTAAGCATTGTATTAATGATCCAAAGAGGTGGATAAAGTACATTAAGCTACTACTGTACTCGCCACTGCTGTGACCTGTCGCCCGTCGCTCACCGTCGTCGAACCCACCATTGCTGCTAGGGAGCCAAATTCAGCCCGTCGCCCATCGCTCACCACTGTCATACCCATCACTGTCGTTGAACCGTCATTTGCCCAAAGGGGGCCGAAGCCCTACCCATTGCCGTCGAACCTTGCCTGCTTGGGGGCCAAAACCCTTGCACCATCGCTGTCGCTGTTGTTCTGAAGTCTGGCTGAGTGCACATGCGGAGGGTCTCATGCATATCCCCATCACGTCACTTGCCGGTGGGACACTGTGTTTGCTGAGCACAGACATGTGTAGGTGCAGGAAGGGTA